>JAIFRP010000021.1:4825184-4840476 GCA_032403825.1 Odynerus spinipes | reverse complement strand
GCTGACCCATTTTAATTGTAAGTGCTTTGCTTCGTGCACGCCCGAAATGAGTTCGATTTAATTATAGAGACATTTCCATTCCCAAATTAAATCAATCCGTACGTTCGAGAGGATAGCTATATGTTTAATAAGAAATGAACGAGGCATCAAATTATTTTTAGAAAGTAAACTTTTTATCTCGCTTTATTGTATTGCAAAGCGTTCAGCTATGACAAAATTAGGTTTTGTGTAATATTTTTATAAATACTTTGGGAAAGGTGAATATTACCTACCTTGGATGAGGATATTCGATCGCATATAATGATAATGCTTGCTTCTAACAATGTACATACACATACATACATGACTGCCTTACGTATACTACTTGGAATTTATTCGTTCGCAAAATGATAAATTATCGACATTATTAAACGCGACTGGGGCGAGCACGGCGTTGCTTTTATAAAGAAAGAAAGAATTTTATTAATATACAATCGGAATATACCGTGGGGTAGTATAGTTACCTCAAAAATTTATTTCGTTATTATCGATTTAATATCGGTTATCGTTCTGTTTCGTTTTTCATCCTCGCTTTTATCGATTTTCCATTTAACAATGAACAGTCTTCGTCGTGATATTAATTTGGAAGTACACGAAGTACTTCCATTGCAAACTTTCTACCGTTTCCTTAACTTAGAAACGTTACTTCGGAGAAGATTTTGATTCGCGTCACCGACTTTCGCCGATTAAAACGTTTGCTTATATACATATATGCGTGCGTACGACCGCCGCAAGCGGCTTCCCGCTTATTTCCTGAAATTCATATGGAAACTTGTAATTATTTTCAACGTCATACGTGCTCCGGTATGGAGAGTGGAAGAGCTCTTCATTAAAGGGATGCCCAGGAAAGGATAATTAAAAGTTTCATGAGGAACATCGGACCAGTACCCGGATGTTGCACGAGTCAAGAACCCGGAATTCCCTGTTATTTGCTTCCACGAAACTTTGCCCCGGCCCGGGTTAACGTCGTCTACCTTCCCACGTGTTTCTCCGTTCCTAAACGTTTTCGGGCGGTCTCACCTCGTGCTACCGAGAATCGTTAGTCGCGTGAGAACCTGGAAACGGTAACTGGTATTCTTCGAAAAGTGTAGTTCGATCTATATTTCGATCGGTCGATAAATCGATAGAATATTGAAAAGTTGCTTGCAATAATACGGGAGCTTTTTTAAACATTAACTCGCCTCGTCACCTTGTACATATCGTAACGACTAATTTTTACTAATACTAACCCTTTCTCTTTACAGATATGTCCTACAAACCACGCCATCCCGTAATCGAGGGTAAGTTATCATCTTTCGTACATTAGTCGTCGATGCATGCACCTTGATTTTCTTTTTTTTTAGCGTTCAAGCGACTAACGAATTAAGTTCTACACTCATTTTACCAAGACTCTTATTTGCACCGGAGTTAACGCTTTCGAAACGCGACCAAGTTGAACCGAATCGTATTGAGAAGGTACGAACGTTACCGTCGTTCCTGGCGCATTCGTGCGAAGTTCCTTCGGGGGAGTCTGTCAGTAGGTCGTTATCAAACTTTCCTAGCAGAAAAGAGGATGTTCCTCGAAGGCCCGCATAACGAGCCCGCTACTTTCGCTTCGCGCCAATAAGCTACGGAAAGTCTGGCACGCGATATCGCGAAACGCGCGCTACCAATCCCGTAGGATAAGTTGACGGCTATGAGAGGCACGCTCGACAGTTTCGACTGGCACACGACTCAATTAGATCGCAGTTCTACAGCTACATCCTCGAAATTCGCGAAATTGTGCTGGGTAATAAAAGTAAAAAATATTTGAAAAATTCGATGCTATACGATAGGGAGAGAAGTCTCCTTCCGAAAAAGCTTCGGCTTTAAAAGAGAAACTTACTTCGACGTCGACGAGGAGGGAGCAGCTCGATTTGGATAAAAATTGCTAAAGAGGTTAAGGGGAAGCTACTTTAAAAAGAGTGTATTGTCATTTTGTAAAGCGATTCTCGTTACGTTTCGTACACCTTCACCCAGTGGTGATGAATAAAGCCGAGCGTATTCTTCCGGTGGAAAAATCCTCTTCTTTGAGATCTTGTAATATTCAAGGACGGAGCATATTGCGCGTACGATATTCAACGAGAGACTTTCCGTGCCCTTAATAGCGCTCCTTTGCTAATCATAAAGGTTGAAAATCGCTTGATATTAGGCGAGGTCACAAACGCGTCGGACAAATTACCGTCTCTCGTTTCAAATCCAATTCATCTCGGGTATAAAACTAGCATAAACGCCGTCGTCGAATGAACGAGTGCGCGACTATCACGACAACGATACGATTCCCCGAGAGAAGCTTACGTACGACGAGACTCGAAATACGATTATTTCCTGCCGTGTTATTTGCGGATTTTCGTAGATCGTCTTCTCGCTCACTCTTCATCGTCGAGAGTATCTTTTCTTTTTTTTTTTGTCACCTTTCACGCGTCGAAACTGTTCTACCTACTGATTCAATAATTAAAAGCAGAATCTGCCTCAGCTTATCGAAAGTTAAATAACGAAAGTGCTTAAAAATTATCCCAAGTTTTCCACCAACGTGGAAAATCGACGAAACTTTGCTAACGACTTTGCTAACAAGGCACACGAGCTTTACGGTATGCGCGTGTTCTTTGAACAGCGGTCCGATCTCACTGCAGCGACTGAATAATTAACGTACCTACGATCTTAATTATCGACATGTTCTCGATATACCCGTGTGCGACAGTGCTGGAGAACAACGTATTTCGGATCGAGGAAATAAAATTATTACGATATAACTGATAGGAACTTCACACGCTGTGTAGACGTTAACTCGAAATTTGTCTCCCTCTTTGTCAAGGGGATCGATTCTCGGCATTTTCGTGAAATTTTTGGACAGCAGGATAAAAAGAGGCGCGAATCACCACGACGATGAAAAAGAGCTACAGTGACGGTTACGTTCTGTAGGAGATACATACAATGTAGCGCGCTTTACTACACGGTTATGTGTCCCGTAAAGCTTGCGTTTCATTCGCGAAACTTTGTTACTTTCCGCAATGAAAACTGGAAATTTCGGAACACTCTTTTATTTTCGCTCTCCCACGGACCTATCCGTGGAGAGATAGCTGGAATACCTATGCTGCTCTTGAGAATCTCGAGAAACATTTCGCTCGATATGCACCGAAATCGCGATTTTTTTTCGAAGAGAATAAGGAAATGCGGAATACGGCCGTATATTACCGTTCAATTTTTCTTTGCGTTCTTAATCCAGGGATGTGCAACGTGTCCCACTTTTTTGTAACAACTTAAGCGGCGAAACAAATCACGCCAGCACGGGTATAAATTCTCTCTTTTCTACTTCTCCTGTTTCGTGTATTAATTTCGCAGTTTATTATCGGACGCAACTGTGTTATATGCGGATAAAGAGTGGATGAGTCCGTAATAGGAACGGAGAAAAGATCCCCAGCAGTGGTGAAAGGTAGATGTAAAAGAGGATGAGTACGCGAAGGTGGAAAAGAGAAAGAGTTAGGCAGAGAGAAAAAAGAAAGAGAAAGAGAGTAATGGATGTAAATGGTAGAGAGAACAAGATATACATACATTTGTACGAGCCACCACGCATCTTGCTGTCTTCCGTAATTACGGACGCTTGTCGACAGGCTTGTTAATTAACGGCGCGCGAAACGAGGTTAGACAAATAGCGGCATAGAGGGAAAAAGACAACCGAAGCTTTCGATTCGGTAGTTCGTTATCGCGAGGATGAACACGCATCTGGTCTCGTGGAATTCGATGCGTCGACATAAAATCCCTGATCTCGTATCGGTTCAACGCGTGTATTTCGAAATAACGTAGTACGAATCAGACTTGTGGCATCTTTCTTTAGAAACCATTCATAACCTACGATTCTTCCACTCCCCCCCCTCTCTGTCTCTCTCTCTCTCTGTCTCTCTTTCTCTTCCACTCGCTTTTTCCCCGTGTCGACTATTGTTCGTTTATTTAACGGAACGTCAAAAGAGCGATGTAGGTCCCTTTGTCATATATTGATTTCCCACGGTACCTTTAAACATTCACGTCTGACACTCGAGCTACGAAAATAGTCATCAGGATCGACGTCGCAGTTCCAGGAATATTCACGATGTTACTCGTATTCATTCGTGTCGATCGATACGGTCGTAGGTAATCCAATTAGTTCTCCGTAATAAACGTTCCGTTAATAGAACAATGTTCGATTCGTTTAAAATTGTAAAATGTTTGTTCGGTTCTTCTACTTTTGATAAATTACAAAGTTAGCTCGGTCGTGAATATAATAATCGCATAGGCGTCTAACGTAAATCTCGAAAAATGTGTTCGGAATCGTTCGAACGATCTCAAGTAAGACCGGAATATACTCGCGGGGTGGATTATCAATTATTAGGAAAGTTCGAATACATACGTGAAGGAGCGAACATTGGATGGGATTACCATTGTTCGAATAGTTTACCAATACTAACGTTTCGGCGATGCACCCCATAGATATTCGAAGTTCGAACATCCGGATATTGAATATGGTTAGGCGGAAATTGCGAATACTCCGGATGACGTGGATACTTTGACTGTGGTTACTTCGAATGGTATTAGATGTTCCGATGACAGCGTTACGCACGAACGACGACGGACTTTGGGTTCGGCAGTGCACAGGAATGTTGGATCATTTGGCACAATGTACATGCATTTATATGCAGCCCCGGGCCTTCGTAGCAGAGAAACCCCGTTTCGACGATCACCGACGATGTCCGATAATCTTATCGAACTTCGCGCGTTATCTCCTTGTCGTTTCGGTCCATTATCAAGGGGATAAAACAAGGAATATTAGGGGTATATTAAAAAAAAAAACCATTGACGATTTCGATTCAGAAAAAGATTTATTTAATATCGCCTTAAAAAAAACCATTGACGATTTCGATTCAGAAAAAGATTTATTTAATATCGCCTTTTCGTGCTTCGCCATCGTACGCGTGGTGTAAATATGTAATGGTGCGTGAAAAACGTTCGATGGACGATTATAAATTTATCCGTGCGCGCGTTTACTCGAAAAATGATGGCCGCTGGTGTATATATGTATATATGTATAAATGTATGCACGTATATCGTACGTTTTTCACGATGCTGTAACATACGCCGTCGACGTTCCCCAGTATTTACGCAACTCCACCCATCACCGGATGGATGCATATCGATATAACATATCCACGAATGGATACGCTCGGCAGTTCCGACACTTAAGTACATTCGCGATATGGAGTCGTCGGATAAATCGTTCCGCTCTCGCGAAAGCCTCATCTCTCAGCGTGTATCAACGAGTAGAAGATGACAGAGTGAAGGAAAGAGAAAAAGAAATAAACGGATTCTATCGGTGCTCTTAACGGGAAACTCGTGCCGAAGTTGAGAGCTACTGACGGTTAAAAACGTCCGGTTGCGGAGAAACCGGTCGATGCAAGCTCGAAAGCGAAACTTTCTCTCTCCTTCTCTTTTTCTCGCTTTCTCTGTCTCACTCGCTCTATTTCTATCTCTCTCTCCCTTTCTCTGCCTCTGGTGATAGTCCAGAGAGACGCGATTTCCGCGAACGCGTTGGCTTTTCGTTTCGCTACCGGTCGGTCGGTGTCCCGTCGAAACGCTATTGTATTATCTCCCGAGGATATAGAGACCATTGCTGCTACGCGCGTCCATCGTTGCGTTTCTAGTCGGCCGATTCGGAACGCACGAAATGTCACGCCTACGCGTATTCGTGGCCTTGATAAAGCGTCAAAGGACGTGCGTGCGTCGAAATATCGGACAAATAACTCGAGTTCCAACGGAAGGAAGGTGTTATGGATTTATCGAAATCCCTCTTTTGTTGTCGAGATAAACCGAGCGACGAGCGGGCTGTCGATTGGATATGTCGAGACACGATCGTAAATCGTGGCGTAGGAACTAATCGAGACAAAAATCTACAAATTCGGAAAGTTGAAATCTTCGTATCCGTGTTAAGTAACTCGACGATGATCGATCAAGGAAAATGCGATATTAATCTCGAATTACGTTTTCCTTGCTTTGGCGAGGGTAGTTTCGGATAAAGAACGACGTGTCCACGAGTTCCACTCTCGAGAGGGCGAGCTAGCTAGCTGGCTAGATATAAGGCTCGGAGACGTATGTTCGGCGCATTTTCTGGCAGAGCTCGAGGGAAGAGGAGGAGGAGAAGGAGGAGGAGAAGGAGGAGGAGGATGAGGATGATGATGAGGTGGAGGAAGAGGAGACGGAGGCTGAGGGAGCGAGACACGCCCGGATTTTAGGTGGAAATGCGTCGGTGGGAAAAGGCTTGGTAAAAATTTCGACCAAAAATATTCTACGACTACAGGGTGCAGTTACTATAAATCCCTGCGTCCTCGTGGTCTGCCCTCTACCGATGGGAATAGGAAGGAAGGGGGTGGAGGGAAAGGAGGCAGGAAGGAAGGAAGGAAGGCATGAGGAAGGAAAGCAAAAGGGCCTCGAAAGAGAGACGTAGAAAGGGTGGAGGAATGCATACGAGGAAGAAAAAAGAGGCCACTCGTCGATAAATTACACGCAGTATAGGGAGAAGCGAGGAAGTTCCTCTTGCACGCCTGGGGTGTATGGAAGAGTGAAAGGATGGGTGGCGGTATCGCAGTTGGGATGGCGCTCGAGCTTGTTTTTCTTTCCTTCTCTTTTCCTTTTACTTCTTTTATTCTCTCTTGCGCTCTCTATTTTCTTCTTTTTTCTTTCTCTCCTTTCGAATCGCCCGCAGCTAGGTCCGGACGGACATTGGCTAGAATTATCGGACTATCCACTAATATCGGTCTCGAGCTTGTCGCGAGCACCATGCGCGCTTTACCAACAACGGTAGAGCAGGTGTGTTGGAGAGCTTTGAACTTTGGGTAATAGGTTACACGCTCTCTGGACCATTGGGATTGGAAAGTTGTTGTACATCCTCCGCAAAATCCACTATCCCCGTAATCATCCGACGACGATGACAGTACGCCACATCGCTACTATCGCTCGAACGATCTCTCCGTAATCACTGGATTTAATTTTGCTGGTGAGTTACGCCTTGCCACGTTACTCCCGTTTCACTAAACTTTCCGTGAAATATACATAGTATACGTGCCTTGCCGATGATTTTCGTGGATAGAGATCGTTTAAATTGGGATTATCGAAAAGCCTAATGCGCGTGTGTATGGCTATTACGTTAGTTAACTCAAGTTAGAGCAAAGAGGGAAATTCCGACAAACGGCGAAAGGTACAACCTNNCTCCCTACCCTCCCCCCGCCGGTCGCTATTATTGACGCGCAATGTATTTACGTTCAAAGATAAGGTTTCGCTAAGAAATTGCTTTCCTCGAGATAAAGCTAAGCTCTTGAGCAACCTTCCCTGCACAGAAATCCTTCCTTTCCTCCTCGTCCTCTCGTCTTCTCGTTACTTCTTTCCCCCTACTCCTCTTCTTCTCCTTCTCTTACTCTTCTGCCAGCTCTATCCAACGCCACGAGCATACTTCGATTTGTTCTTCTCCTATTTCTCGCTTACCATCTCTTTTCGACTCGTCGCGTCGCTCGACTGCGGCAAATAAGAATACCATGAGAATGAAAAATATGTGAACGCGTCTACGCGAGAAGCCATAGTGAAATAAGCGATTCCCTTGGAAGGTACTACGCTCGTATAACTTTTCGGAATAACATCGGTGGAAAAAGTAAAATGGATAAAACATTTCCTGCTTATATACCATAATCCTCTTCGTATCAACGTACGACTGTCGTATACGTTTTGTCATCATATAAATTTCACGCGCGTATATATTTGTCTTCCTTCCTTTTTATTTTTTTTTCACAACGCGGAGTACACATTCGATGTTTCTTCGAAATTCCATTCACACGGAAACTAGAGCACCTATTCGTTCATTATGCGCGAAGCGTTGTTGTTTGGTGGAAAATCAGTGATATCGATTGCAACGAGTCGAGGGCGTAAAGCATCATCCTGTTACCCGACAATCGTTTGTGCTCGACGTTGAAAATGGCGGCAATTCATGTCGACCGCATAATGAGCGACATAATAACGCGTCATAACATTTTATTGTATTTACGAAACGATCGACAGAATCGGTTCGCGCTGCATGTACGAGAAGTGGACGCGAAATTGAAATTTACTTTCAACGATAATCTCTTTTATTCTCGTCCCGTCCCTCTTTCTCCTTCTCCATTCATTGTGGATTCGGCGATCATTACCAATCCGGAGTGATGCGTTATCGATGGTAAAAATCGTGATGCATAGCTTAATCTATTTATCGGCATAATTTTCGGGCGAGCGATAAATGTATTCTATCGTACCGGTCCCTGGATACTTTTGGACTTAATCCGACGTTAAACATTTTCTACCTTGTTACGCCCAACGTGTGTATTTTGCATTGGTCAATTTTATGCGTCAACTTTTATACAATGCCACGTCAGTTTCTACGTTCCCCGTGATCTCGATTTTTATCGTCCAATAATAGCCTTTTCTTTTCGCGTAGTGACGGAAAAAGAAACGAGAACGCTCTCGTATAAATACAAGTGTATTCCACAAAACCCGTAAATAGACATCGAGGATTAATTAATTGTTGAATCTCCGTTATAGTATATCGTTTATCAATTTTCCCGTCGTTTTTATTTCCTATGATCTTTCCGAAAAAAAAAGAATAAATTTTATCCAACCTGATAGAGGAAGAATGTCTGACACAATTTTACGTTACATAGATACCCGTCTACGTATGTGTACGTACACGTACTAACGTAGATATATATATATATACACACACACACACACGTACGTATATACACGGCTTCGACTGCAGTTAAAATATATTCTATTTCGCCAATCGATTTGCCGTACGCAGCACGGGCGGCGTGTAGAAAATCTGCGACCGGGCGAAAAACTAAAAAAATTTTTTTTTACCACTTTTCGTATTTTACGTGCGATAACTTGAAATTGCGATGATTCGTACAAAAGATATCGAGGTAGGCGAGTGAAATAAAATGGATTCCGTTCGATAAGGTCGCTATTTTTCCCTCTTCCTGCTACAGTCGCTAACAATAACGGTTACCACTCGTTCTCGCTCTTTCGTATTTTAACAACGGTTTCGTCTCTGTGTCGTATTTAACGATGCGTGGAGATAGATTATCGTTAGAGAATGCGATTAATAATCCAATTACAAGAATCAGATGGAAGAGAAACTTTGGACGATGATAGATTACGCTCTCACGACTGAGATTTTTTTGTTCATAAGTTTAAATTAATAATTTAGCCACGCTAGTGGGAGTACGTTAAATGAATTTTAGGACCGGCGGGATTTTGTACGAAGACACTCTTCCACCCCCTTTTCTTCTTTCTCTTTTCAACCCTCGCCTCGTCCCTACTATCGCGTACGTGCATGCTCGAGCGAGGAGACCCTTTAACTCCTGCAGCCGCGTACTGTGACTGAGACATGGTTCCCCAGGGACTACCGGCTGAGATTTACGAACGCAGTTCCCCTGTATCGTTCACACAGTCCTATTCGTGTATATAGAAAGAGAAACGCGAACGAGTATGCGTCGGTGTGTGCTCGTAGCAGCCGATGGGGCCAGTACGAAGATCCTCCAATGAGGAAGAGGGGAAAGAAGACGACGACGACTTCTATAAACGCGCCACTAAAAAGCCTTCAGAGGCATTTGATTCTCCTTTCGACTTCGCATCACGTCGACAGTCACTTTCTATAGAGACGAACGGGAAAATGTCGACAATTTACCAACACGCGGCATTGCCAAGAAATAGTTTCGTTCTATACTCGTTGCAGCAACTTACCAATGAAAAGCCTCCTTAAAGAATTTTTCTTACGCTTTTTATCGGTGTCATAAGAGCTCTGATTGTGATAGTGTTATTTTGTTATGGGAATAAGCGTGATCGAACAAACAAATACACGTTTTACGTTACGCTTTTTTCGTGTATATTACTATATATGTTTTAATTAGAAAATTTTATTCGGTAAAACATTGATAAAAGCAGAAAGTATCGTTTTACTTTTCTCGTTATCATCGTTACATGTATAAATGTTCCGAAAAAACGGAATATTTCGAGATATCCGTTGCAGCGGGCATATGATATGTCGAAAGCTTGTGAAGGTTGATATAAATATGTGTCCGTCGTTCTATAACGAAGCTGTAGAAAAGATAACTGTAAAATTTTGTTAAATATGAGAAAAGGTACCGTAAGTGCGCACTCTTTTATTCATCACACGGCATTACACGTCAGTTGCTTATTTATAAGCAACCAGATTTTCAACTATTTCCAGTTATATGGTTCGTTAATATCATCGTTAGTACTTGAGACGTAGAGAGGCAGTACTGTCCAATTAGTAGCATAATATTGATCAAACTACTTTAGCACTCTTCAAACGTCATATGAGTTTTCGAGAAATGAATAAGAAGTTTGAACGAAAAAAAAAAGACGAAAAACTGCGGAGATCATTACCGCTTTTAAGCATCGATTTTGCAACGCTTTTTCTTTAATACAGCGCTTCATGAAACTTAACGTAACAGCCGACTAATTATATCTGGATCGTGGATTTTTTCGAATCACTTTTAAAAGAGAGCTATAAATGTCGGCCTCGAAAATCATTAAAATTAGATACTCGATATACCGATTTGCATTTATTACATACGCAAGCTTTACGCTCTTTTCTTCCATCGAGCTTCGTTATGTTTACTTAAATATTCAACGATTTTCATTATAATGCCTGTTAGCATATCTATGTACATAATTAATTCAGAATTGTTCACGGTTATTAACGCGCTTAATCAACCGTATAAAGCAGTCATTAACTTTAATGAAATGGAATTGCAAATAAATTGTCCATTGCTACAACGCGGTGAAAAATTTAATACTGCAATATTTAACATTTTTTAATATTTTTTATTTCGTGCTTTCTACAGCGGGTAAGGGGATCTCGAAATTAAATTTTTAACGACAACGATGGAGAATGTATTACAAATAATAGCCGATATGTTTCCAAATATCGCCGCTTTACTTACTAAATTTAATTAATGGAGTATGTGAAATCTTTCGAAAGAACTTTGGCGTTTATTTCCTCATAACGCAAATATCAATAATTCGACGATTAATGAGTTAATATTACAAGTAAATACTCTCTGACCACCGAACGTGATTTCCGCTAAATACATAGGCGCTCTTTTGATATTTAGTACCTAATAATAGCATGTAATGGCTCGGTGGGAACCATTTACGACAAGCTTTTACCTATGTATAGTAAACAGAATACTCGATAACATCGTTCGTAGCGTAAACTTTGCGTACGGATTTTACGGTTCCTCGAGCATGTTAAGGATTACCGCCAGAGTAAAAAGCAATAATCCTAAGTGCGATCGAAGAGGAATATCAAAACTGATAGAGGCAGGGGGGATTCGCGTTGTGTCTCTTGTCTACAGGTGCGCCCTTAGCAAGAATAATGTCGAGAAAAAATCGACTTCGATTCTTTTATCAACGATTCACTTATTTTCACGACTACATATCTATATATAGATATATATGTATATATAAACACACATATGTATCGTGTTCCAAATAGCTAGCATCCAACCAGTCGACTACTAGTACCAGCAGTAGCAGCAACACCAACAGGGGTGTCCGCGGCACCACCACCGGCACCACCCACAGGGAAACTCCATAAAGACTGATTTACGTGCTGGATTTATGAAGACCGTTCGGTTTTCTGGGCAGTATTTCACCGATGCCAGGCTTTTTTCGCGCGTGGAACCTTCGGTTTCTTCCTTTTTTTTCAAGTTCCATCCCCGAGCGAGCGAGTCCCTTTTTTCTCCCCAACCATGTTACCCCTATCCGTTAGCTCCCTCTCTTTTCTCTCTCTGTCTCCTCCAATTCCGGTGTTCTCCAAAAACGCACGACGGTCGATGCTCCCGATCCGATCGAAACAATGAACTAAAGTTAGAGATATTGTATAATACATCTGTGTATAGTAGGTACTATGCATTTGGTGTATGCATATATAAATACGTATAAACGTTAAGCTTCGATATAATTGTTGAAGCTTTCTGTTGAAACTTTCTCGGTGAAAAAGTATCGCTGGAGGTTGTATGCAATTAGATAAAAGTGGATAGCGCGCGCGAATTTTCCATTATCTCTTGTCCCCGGTAGTATCGCATTTGTGATAGTTGTGTTGCTGCTGGTGGTGGTAGCTGGTTGAGAAAAGAGTAGCTCGCCGAAAAAGCTCTCCGGTTCGCAATTCGCGTAATTTTCTGGAAGCGATGCATCATTCGACATGTACGTATATCGAGGTCGCATGAATAATCCTTAATTGGCCCGGTCGTTCAATTTTGTTCGACGTATCACGCTCCTTGTTTTCCTCGGCACGTGTCTCGCGTTTATAAAAATACTCTGTGATTAATTCTTCTGAGCTTTTATATTTTCTGCAACGAATGGAACGATTCGATTATTTTTTTTTGTTCCTACCGTGACACGAAGAGACCTTCCAAGATTTATCGGGAAAATTACAAAAAACTAGAATACGAAATTAATATACTCCTTTAGTTAGGAGAGGAGGGAAGGCATCGCGGCGCGAGTTGTGAAAGGCGAGTCGGGTCAGCCCTAAGTGAAACGTATTGAGCGCTAAGTAGCAGTGGAATGCCTCACCGTAAAGTCAGACGAACCACACGAGTCCCGGCGACTAACTCTCTCCTGCCACAGGTCTTACTTCCTGCCATAACTTACTTAGACCGAATTGTTCTTCGGCGCACTCCTTCGAGTGTGAACCAAATCATGAGATAGAGAAAGTGAGGGGGAGGGAGACGGACAAAGGAAAGAAGACGTAGAAAAGAAGAGAGACATCCGGAAGGTCGGGCCTAGAACGTGTTCCCTTATAATAACTGATATTCACCTCTTAACTCAGCCCGGAACATTTATTCTCTCTGGGGCGATACTATCGTTATCTACAAGAGGAGAAAAAGCCATTGAAGACCGAGAGAGAGAGAGAGAGAGAGACCGTGTGGAGAATAGGTGGATTACGCAAAAAAAAGGAGACGAAGGAAGTTGCTTCTGGAGCAGATTTCATTTTCCCTTACTTTGGAAGAAGTGGAGTGTACGTATGCGGATAATTACACGGGGTAAAAGTAGAATGAACGAACGAACGAACGAACGAACGAACAGATAGGTAAAAGCAAACCGAACTCTCGCAACGAACAAGCTCCGAATTTAAAAGTACGAAAGAAGTATTAACTAAAGGTCTGCTTAGGAAGTAAAAAAAAGGGAGAGGAAAAGAAAAACGGGGTGAACGTTAAAACGACGCGAGTTGCGCTAACGTAGAAGGCGGAGCGAGCCCTTTGCTCGCGGAGACAAAGAGGAAGGGCTCGGTGCAGCTACTATAGCGGTGAGCTACGCGAAAAGGGTTTGAGCTTACCGGGCTCTATGTTTTACGAGGATGGCGTAGAATATTTCAGGCGCTCTCGTTCGCCTCTCTCTCTCCCTCCCTCCNNNNCTCTCTCTCTCTCTCTCTCTCTGTGTGTGTCTCGCTCTTTCTCTATCTTTCTCTTTCAGTCCCATGCGTTTTCGCGAAGAGTCGCGAGCAGGAGAAGGAAGAAAGAGAAAGGGTAGGACAGAAAGGACGAAAGGGATGGCTTTCACAAAGCCCTAGGATTTAACTTTCCAACGTGGGGTGGACTACGGCACTTCTAGCGAGGGTGTCCAAACGACGAGGCCGTTCTTCGTACGCTTTGCTCGTGCCGAGGTGTTCCGAGAAGCTTGATAGGGGATGGCTCGAATCGAAAGGAGGTAATGGCGAGGTGGTGGAGGAGGATGTGGAGGAGTGAGAAGGGAGGAAGGATCGACTGCTTTGCCAGGAATACGACGAAGCGCGCGAAACGTTAGGAGAAGAAGGGTTTGTGTGCCGTACTAGTGCAGACAAAAACAGGGTGTCAGGACGGGGAGTGCTCGACTCGGACAAAGGAATACCGCTGGAAACCGTAGACAAAAGGTTAATCTTCCTTTTTTGTAGAGTTCTTTTTTTCTCTCCTTCTCTCTACCCTCTTGGAACTCTCTTGGGGAGGCTGGACGTGTAGCGAACGTGCGATGCTTTAAACATCGAAGATTACGTGGCTCGACCTCGATCACTCGCTCCTTCCTATCGCTGCGTTCGAGTTTTTGTTGACGAAAGATAAACGATTCGTTGTACCAACAACGATTCCCTATTGTATTTTCAATCGGAAGCATCACAAGTGTATACTATCCTTTGGAAGCACGCTGTTCGCGTATTTCTCGCTATCGCGTAGGTAATTCTTGAAAAATGCACGATCGCCTGTCGCGCTTTAAAACGGAGCAGACGTTTATCTTGCCGGGCGATCGCCGTTCCCGCCGTCGTTCTCACTGGCAAGATCGCTCGTAAAAGGTCGAAGGAAAAATTCGCGAGGTAATCCGGGCTCGTGCAACAAGCCCGCAGGAATTCCACAGGTACGTCGTTGAGAATATGGAGTAGAAAGTTTAATCCGGCCCCCGGTATATAATGTTTTGGGTCGCGCTTTTCAGTCAAGCTCACGGAGAATAATTTTAAAGTAGTGCCGGGGTAACTCCGTAGTGGTAGCGGCGGTGGAGGTCTAGGGGGTGGAGGCGGCGTTATGCCGTCTCTGCTCGACTTGCCGGCACGCGCCAAGGTGCTTTGTATATTAGACTTTCTAATGTCGAGTTCCGAGTCTTACGTATGTTAATGCACATTAGCCTGACACGGTGCAGCGTCGAGGAGTCGATTGCATCCGCCGGCTGGAACTTGTACGACCTTCTTCCTCGCTACGCGCGTATGAGACGTTAATATTCGCACGATTACGATGTTACCTACTCGTGATTCCATTTTTTCATTTCTTAAAAATAGTACCTACAGTTTTTATTCTTTTTTACTTTTTCTATTTACGTGGCCTAGAAATCTATCCATATTTCATACAGACTCGCCCAACCGACCAACCACCGCGTAGAAAGCTTTCCAAAAGCGCTTTTATTTCTGTTGCTTGCAATTTTTCGGAAAAACCATTACTCTCCAATCGGAAAACTAATTTCGCGCCATTATTCGATTTAGAAGGGCGCACAAATACTTTCGAGAGCAATTTTACGTGAATATGCGAAATCGGTCGGACAAATACGACTCGCGAGACGATAAATTCGCGAATATCGATCGTGCCGCGGGATAACGCGACCCACCCGGACCGCCTATTCCCGTTTATCGCGAAAGTACTAC
>JAIFRP010000021.1:4778222-4788629 GCA_032403825.1 Odynerus spinipes | reverse complement strand
TATATATATATAGTTGAACGAGCTGACCGGTATGAGTTAATTAAAGCCCGTTCGAACTTTCATCTTTGGGAAATGCATCCGATGCAGGCGAGAGGGACCGCCGCGCTCTCGCCGTTGTCGCTTCGATGGAAACTCCGAGAGAACGTTTAAACGTTACGCCCCTTGATAAAAGGGACATCGATAGTATCGGAATCTCGTTTCGTGCTTCCTCTCTAGAGGACGGACTAGCCAATCGATTCGTTCGAGAATAGGTTTTGATCGGCGAGTCATGAAATTAGCGTGACTGTTTCGTTTCGTTTCCAACGTAGGTATACACCTTTACTATTTCTAGAATATCTCGAGTTCTCGAATTTCGAGATTAGAATCGAGAATTCGAAACTTTTTCTTCTAAAGAATAGGAGGAACACTTTCTTTCTTTATCTTCGCAATACTTGTAACGTTTAAGTAGACCGCAGAGATAGGGCGGGAGGAGAAAGGTAAGTTCGGAAAGGTTAGAAAAGGTAAGCACGTATCTTCCTTATTACCTTTATTAACGAAAAAAGTCAACGGCGGCGGAGTGAACTTGGCTGGAGGTAGAAATCGCGGTTACCGCGGCGCCAAAGTTGCTTGAAGTTTTCCTGTACGCTGGAGAGCTCGCGTCGAGATTAAAATGTTGCTAGGAGTATCGAAGTTTCGGATAGAAAATTAAAGGATGAATCCCACCCCGTCGAAGTAATTCTATCGATCGAATATAACTCGTTGCGGTGAACGAAGGATCTCGGTCGATAACTAAATTGCTTATGGTGAAATCTACGTAGTCCTTTAGCTACTTTTATGAGAATTTATCGATTCTCTTGATTTATGAAAAATGTTGACCCTCGTGCTGTTCTAATCGCTTTTTTTTCTTCCCATTCACCGAACGGCTTTCCTTTCGGTCGTCCGTCAACTTTCTTTCATCCTCTTTCTCTTTCTTTTCTCCTTTCTCGCTCTCCTTACGAGGAGTACCCCTTACAAGAAGAGCCAATTAAAAATTCTGCTCGTAAAACAATTAATATCCCGGCGATAAAGCGTCCGTCCGCCATTTAATCTTTCGCCACCGTCAGGAATCTCTCGCTCTCTCCTTCTCTCTCGATTAATAACCTCTTATCCTTTTAACGAGCTGCTCGTCCATCTAACGGTACGCGGAGTGCTCAGCGTGAAAATCTATCGAGTGTCTGGAAAGTTTATATAGGTTATAGGTGCGCATATGCTACGTAGGGAAAGGCTGGCAAAAAAAAAAAGATCAGGATCGAGGTAGAGTCCGCACCGGTAGCTTACGCGATAGAGCAAAATATAAAGTTTCCTTTTTAAACGTTTCTTAAGATACAAGAACGGAGAAAAAAGATATCTACATCGGACGTACAAGCATCGTTAGACGCGAAAGATACGAAGTAACTAGAAAATAAAGGTGAAGTAAGAAGGAGAGTTCGAAAATCGGAAAGCGTCTTTTATGATCCTTCCGACCGTTCGTTTCAACGGTAGGACGCGTAAGTACACTTTTGGAACGACCGTTTCGTCGTACGATAACTTCCTCACGGAGGAGAGAAACCGAGCTGTCGTGTATCACAATTATCCGAGAATGGCCGAGGAAACAAGCTTTCGTAGGAAGTCCATGCTGGTTACGAGCTCGTATCGAGCCACCTTCTGAAAATGGCTCGCCGCATGGGCTAATGTTCAACCACATACTAAATTCTAATAAATAGGTACCAGCGGATGGTAGCACCCGGCGAGCTCTCGATTACGTGGATCCATCGGTCGTCTTAGATCTCGAGATCTCTTATTCGGTTCTACGAAGAAAAAGTAGTAGGAACTTTTATGTTAGGAGAAACGAATGAAATGAAGATTTTATCTCGAATCTCGAAATTCTACTCGAGGAGAGACAATCCTTTCAGCTAGTCTCACGAGAAGAAAAAAATCTACAGAACGCATCTGCAAAGATTTAATATCGTCCTTCGCTCTCGTACTTTCCGGGGTTCCATTTCCATTTTAATAATCCTAACTCTGACGTAATAATTACAAGAGCGAGCCGAGTGTTTGGTGCAAAACGTACGAAGGCTTTGACCGTTATGGAGCTATCTGTCTCTCTCTCTCTTTCTCCCTTTTCTAGTTTTTTGTGGGATGGGAAAGGGCGGACGAAAGAATCCCTTGTAGATTCCACTGGTATTACTAGGAATGAAGTCCTTAATCTTAATAAACTTCAGAGTTCCTTCCACCTTTTGCCTTTCCTTAGTACCTTTTAGTTCTCTCCTTACTTCTCCTTTCTTTATCTCTATTTCTTTCCCTTCCTCTTCCTCTCTCTCTCTCTTTCTCTCTCTCTCTCTCTCTCTCTCTCTCTCTCTCGCGCGCGCGCGCGTCTTTCGCGGTATACCCTCGGAGGATTTGGAATGGAGAATTCATGCGGGAGATTTCGTGACGACGTAAACTCTCTCTAGCAAAATTAACGCGAAGCAAACCACCAGCAGGATCTCAGCGGTGTAGATACGCGGTGAAATCGTGAAAACGCGCACGGATAATCGCCATTCGTTGAATAATTCGAGAGGAGATCCTCGCGTGTCGTTCGTCGATCTCGGAAGTCTTCGAAACTTTGTCTCCCCGCGTTCTCGTCTCTTCCCTTTTCCGTTCCTCCTGCACGACACAGAGATAGATATACGTATTTCGAGCGTCCGGGCGAATAACACGATCCGATTGTTGAACAATGCGCAACGTTCGCCGTCGCGAACTCTCGCCGTCATCGTCGCCGAAGTTTCAAGATGTCCTCGCAACGGGAGGAACGTCGTGTCTGTCGAAATTTCACCGATGCCACTACCAACAGAGATTACATAGTTAATTAGGGTAATGCTTTGAATTTGAGCGCTGTCTACAACTTCAAATTTAACGGGTCGTTGTACGTTCATTAGGAAAGGGCTTACCTATTACAACTATTACCGTTGATGTAGGATAGGTTTTACTGTATCTCGATCTTCAATCGTGACTCCATATTGGACGACAGAAATTGTGTTCATGGAAATTACGATCGGGATAGTTATAACGATTGGAAGTTTTAGTATGGAATAATATCGTCAGATCGCTATCGGTTCGTTTAATATATTCGATCAGATACAGAGAATATCGTGAATATGGAATCGATAGCGTTTTAACGGGATAAGGTTAATCAAAATGTATGGAATCCGTACATTTACCGATTCGCTCGGTGAATATGGTGATAACAAAACGAATGGAGGATTTCTACGTGTAACTTTTACTTTTATCCTTATATACCGCTTAGAGGCATTAGAAAATAACGAACCTCATAAAGGAGGGTTCTGAAAATATACCCTTGTAGTAACAGGGATAACAATGTTAACCCGGCTTGATAATCCCACAAAAGAGAAGTACGACATCCACCTTGGTTAAATCCGTCGTTTTCTCGCATTAATTGAAAACTTTGCGACATCATAGTCCCCGAAATAGTTATTAACGTTAACGCGAGAACGTCAGGGCTGACACTTCATTCATTAGGAATTACATCCATTCAAATCTGGGTATACGACTTCTCTATCCTTCGTTTCTCACGTTCTCTCGTTGGCTTTCTATCTTTACATAAATAATGATACAACCAGCCTCGCACGGATACGATCGAGTTAATCCTTCTGTCATTAGCGTATCGCATTGAAAGATCTTTCGAGATGCGAAAGCAAAGAGGATCAGAGATACGCTTCACTATCCATCGTGCGCGCACACACATCGACTGGGACGAATAAATACTCGGAATGCGCTTTATCGATCCCTCGGCCCGACCAAATCCGTCCAGCTCGAAAAAAAATTCATTTTCCCTCGTCGTCGTCGTCGTCGTCGTCGTCGTCGTCGTAGTCGCGAAACGTACACCACGATAATTACAAAGGTTCATATTTAGCGCGCTTTATCGACGTTCGCGATCATTAGCGCGCGAACACGACGGATTTATACTCTCCTTTTCTACGTTACACTGTACGAACCGTTGTATTACATTCGTAGTCATATCAGCGATTATTTTCTTGCTTCGTGAGCTCACGAATTTGACTTTGTCGTCCAACGTCCTACGCGTTACCCACGCGAACGTTACCCTCCCGGTCACGCAGAGCTCTTTAGCGTGTCGTTAAAGCCGAGCGAACGTAGAATTTTCGAGTATCGCGAGTGTTCGTGCTACGAACTTGTATCCGCGAGGAACTGAAAATTAAAGTCGTACGTACGGCAAATGATTCAGAAAAAAGCGAGAAACGACGAGAATACATACGACCGATTGTACGGAACACGATCGAGCGAATGTTTTATCTCCGAGTTTTAAATACTTCGTTAAATGCACCGGTAGAGAACGTTAAATCGCCATACGATGTAACTTTCGAACCATTGTTTGCGTTAAACTCGTTTGAACATTATTCTACGCGCGGTTGACTTTCGTTTTTCCCGCTTAATTCGGAATCTTCACACTCCGGAAGAGCGACGCGTTTTAGTTTGTACTTTGATGAGTTTCCGAAACGAGTTATCTGTTTTACAGCATAGGTACTCGAAAAAAAGTAATCCGATCGAAGAGGAAGAACATTGAACGACGACATCGGTTCGTTCGTACCGAGAGACCTACTCGACACGACCTACTAGACACGAAGATTTATCATTCGCGAATTCCGAAAATGGTATTAGATATTCGAGTCCTGGTATTCGGACGAGCGACTCTCGCATTTTTTCCGAATATCCAGCTTTATTCCGGGGACGGCCGAGAAATAAGACGTCGCTTCGTCGTAATTACGTCAAAATGACGTCGGACGACGAGGGACACCGAGAGAAGAAGAAGAAGAGGAGAGTGAGGATTCCGAGGGTGTGCGACAAGAACGAGAGAGAGAGAGAGAGAGAGAGAGGATAGGAGAAGGTTGACTGAAATATTTGCTAGACTGGCATCGCGACGTACCGTCTAGCGTCAAGTCAAGTAGGTTACTTCGTGTCGGTGTAGAGAAATTCTCCTCCTCCTCCTCCTCCTCCTCCCACGCGCGAGCTTTAGTGGATATTATGTCGTAACATGGAAACGAAAATGAAAGGTGGTGCGAATGAAGCGAACGAAGAGGATGGATCTAAGGAAGGTTGGAAGTTACCCGTAAAAGAAGAGAGTACGTAACGACGAATGCCAAAAGGAGAAGGGACTCGTGCATCCTGCGGGGTGCGCGACACCTAGCAAGATTAACTTTTAAAGTGGTTTAAGAGCCCGCCCGACAAGGCACAGTTTATTACTCAATTTGGATGATGGACGAACCAAGCGGAAAAGAGGAAACCCTTCGCGACCCCCGAAAGCTTTTACCCCCTGCTTCTCTTCCGTCTATGACCGAGAAACGTATTCGTCCTTCGGATAAGAACTTCTTCGTGAATTCAAGGGTTTTCCCTTCTTAAAAGACGATAAACGGATAAAAAGCGAGTATTCATATACTTTCTAAGCAGCATCGATGACGTCCGGATTAACGTCGTATTTGCTAATAAATTTAATCGAATTCTTTTACGTATGTATATTACAGTACTTATTTATATCTATAAAGGCTATCCGTCGGGAACGAATAAGATTGTTAATTAAATTCCACTCGGAAAGTTCTGAATACTAAATTCTCGTGGTGAAACTATAATAAGCTCTCTTCGCTCTTCCATCGAAAGACCTCGATATCGAGTATCGTGTTGAAAAAGGGGAAGAAGAAAGCCGCTTCTCGATGCTTTACTTTCATTTGCGAAGTGCAGCAAATGCAGAGGCCGACTGCGATTATCGAGATGCGTTGTAATCAGCTTTCAATGGCGATTGCCGTCCATTAAGGCTCGATTCATAAGGTAGTGAAAAGTGCTCTTAGGAGATTCGGCTCTCTCTCTCTCTCTCTCTCGCTCTCTTTGTCTCGGCATCGCTTGCACAAAAGCCTTCCCGATCGTGACGCAAAACAGCCGGTCGCGCGCACCACTCTACTACTCTACGCTCGTTCGCTTTCTCTCTCTCTCTCTCTCTCTGCTTTCGTGTTAACTGAATTGTAGGGGCACTTTAAACGATATATACGCGATATATTCTAGGAAAGTACGCGATAAGGCTCGGTTAATTAATTCGACACATTTTTAACGACGTCGCGGAGAGAGCTTCCGACCTGCGTGACGCGTAGACTTTCGAGGTTAAACGAAAGGAAGAAGGGAACCTCGTTTAAAACTTACAGGAATTCTAAACGCGATAGTATGTAACGACATTACGATCATGTTAAATTTTTTATTCGGTTAATGGAAAATTATGTGCAACGAGTTTCTTGTAGATGTATTAGAGAGAGAGAAAGGGAGAGAGAGAGAGAAAATGTTACCCGATTTCAAAGCGTGTGATCGATGAAAGCTCGCGGCATGGCGCACGAAGCGTTCTGGCGTTCGACGTCCTCTTTCCGTCTCTCAGCATCTTCCGCTTAACTTCATTATCGTGTCACTAGCTACGTAGTAACACTCCTCTCGCCGGATGTTATTAGAAGCAAAAGACTGAGATAGACCTTTGACCGAGTGAAAGGTGTTCCGTGACGCGCAAATTGGGTAATTATATATGCGAACTCGAATCTGGGTTCATCCTTTCCAGAAGAACGATCGCGTACATCTAGATGCCGTAATTCGATAGCGGAACGAGGAGATTTTCGCGTTAAAATAAATGCGAGTGTAACGCACGTTCGTTTTCCGTTAAGCACGCTTCATTACCTTCTAATCTTGATGTGTACTAATTCGAACGGTAAAGAGAGCGGGAAAGTATTTCGATTGTAAAAATATTTGCGGTTTGAATTAGTATTCCACGGATATATAAGAATTTTGTTTATTCTCGTAGCACCCTTCGGACAGCCATGTAACGTCTTTTGCGCGATAACTTCATTGCCGTGGCATTTGCCCTGTAATTTCAAATAGACGTCTCCGAGTTATCGGCACGGTTATTAGAAGACGAAGGGAGGATGAGGAGAGTAACGGTCGAAGGGAAAGGAGCAATAAGACACCGATGGTTGCAAGTGTCTGTGGCTGTGTGTGTGTGTTTAGATGCATAACGCGAATGCCGACGATGGTGCATAGCTTTTAACTGTACAGTACTGCCGATGCTAGTAGAACGAATCGGCTGTGCGAAGCGTTTGCACTCGGTACAAAGGCAAAAGCTATTACCGGTTAAACGAGTTACTCGTTGCTACGAGTGTTAGATGTCCCGAGGACCGTGACAACGCCTCTATCAGGCTTGCTCTCTTCTAGTCATCTCTATCTATCTATCATCTATCTACGGTACTCTCTATCTCACTGCCGTCTATTAATTGGAAATTAACATTAATCACTCGCATTATACCGGTGAATTACTGCACTTCCTCAGTCAATACCGTATATAGACTACGTCCTTCGACAAGAGAGGAGAGATTGACCGGAAGTGCCATCGTCCGATGCATCAGGGCCAATTGATTTTATGTTGTCATACGACTAGATTAAAAGCAATACGGTCGGCTCGTGAACGAAGCGGAGGAGGTAGCGATAGCTTTTATGTGTCGAATTCGAGCGAGAATTATACGCCATTTACGGAGTTAACGAGGGTAAAATGACTAGCCTCGATTTTCAAATGGTATTTCCAAGCCGAATGCCGAACTCAAAGAACGGGATGGGAGATCAATTTTCGTGTATACATCCCGACTGATGAAAGGCTATACGTATAGTAAACTATAGAGTATTTGTAAGTACGAAGGAGATGGTTTAGCTATCCTTTGATGCAAGCTCGCGCATTCCTTTGCTTGCGAACGAATGGAAATACATCGTTGCTTTTGGTAAATGGTCGTTCGTTTAGTAACGTTTTTAATGTTTTTGATAAATTACAAATTCTCTCTTTCTCTCTCTCTCTCTCTCTCTCTCTCTCGTACGAGCACCAACTAGATTTTTCCCGATATTAAAGAAAAACTTCGAATGGAATCCGTTCGTCCAATCTTCGTAAAAGTTCACCTTCGATAAATCCGAGCCACTCCGGCTCATCTTCCTTCCTACTCAACGAAAATCCTTCGATCCCGCGAAGAATGACGCGGGTCATTGAAAAAAAACGAAATGAAAGAGAAGGAGAGAGGGTGAAGTGGATGGATGTAAAGTGGAGGAGAGAGCAAGTTCTCTTCGAGAAAGAAAATCAGATGTCTTTTTCAGCTGTGTATTCTGTGTATTTTAG
This sequence comes from Odynerus spinipes, assembly GCA_032403825.1. NCBI lineage: Eukaryota > Metazoa > Arthropoda > Insecta > Hymenoptera > Vespidae > Odynerus > Odynerus spinipes. Next base: position 4,780,438 of record JAIFRP010000021.1, on the reverse strand, counting down.
CACGAACGTTTTCTATCACATTTGGAAGGAAACCATTCGATCGAAAAGAAAGGACAATAATAAAAGAAGGAAGACGAAAGAGATAGATAGATAGATAGATAGAGAGAGAGAGAGAGAGAGAGAGAGAAGGAGAAAGGAAGCTTTGAACAAGGGAGAAGGTGCCAAGTTTTCAAAGGTCTTGTATCTTGCACTGACAGGACATCTGCTTCGCCATATCGTTGAAACCTCCTTCTTTTAATCCCATCCTCCTCGCTACTTCTCCTTCTCTGGACTCTCTTACCGTAGTCCCCAGCATAGAAAACGGGCGAGGAAGAACATAGAGAAGAATAAAGGAGTACACGAAGAGAAAGAAAAGCAGCAGAATGGTTCGAGTATCCTCCACACCTACGAGCTGCTTGATATTCAAGCTGCGGTCCGTCCGAAATTTAATTTCTAGACTTCGGTCTTATACGGAAAAGGTAGGCGATACCAACGGCAAGGAGAGAAAACGCGTGCAACTTTGAGGCAACCGGGAGCATTGTCGAGGATAACGGGCAAAAAGAATGCAAATCAGGCAAGGATAACTCCTCCTGCACGGCGAGCTTTTGGTAGTCTTTTTCTTCTTTCATTGGCTAACGAAGAAAACGTGAGGGTGTATTAGGATTGTGTCTCGTTAAAGTCTAAGGGAGATAGAAATTACATTTTCCTTTGTTCAATATTATTTTATCGATTTATCGAGTATACGGGTTTGTGGATATTCCGAAAGTAACGCTACTTATTTGTTTAAATCGTTAGGAAGGAAATATCTGAAACGTTCGACGTAGGAAAGACCGTATGTTCCGTGATAGAGAAGAATCTTCTCTTTTTTCGTGTTAGAATCGAACGATCTTGTTTCTGCGGACAAGAGAAAGGAGTAGAGAGCGAGGGTGAGACGAGTAGGTGGTTCAAGCGGAGTGACAATGGCGTTCGGGACAGGTTGCAAGGGTGCTTGCAGCTTGACGCTAATTAGGTAGGCGTTCGACCGGTTTGCGATGACCCCTGAGAGAGTACGAGAGAATAAGAGAAAGAGGGAGAGATAGGAAGGGTTAGTGGGGGAGAAAGAGAGAGAGTGAGAGAGAGAGAGAGATATTGGGTGGCTTTGGCGTTTCGTCGCGAAAATAATAATCTATGACGTCCTCCTCTCTGTCTGCGGCTTCTCGTATCTCACTGCATTGCACTTCAGCGGTCTCGTGTATCGGCAGCACTCTGTCATCGACTCTGCGCCGATGACATTTAATGGTCGCTTTGGACGTAAGCGGTGGAGAGACGAAAGCTCTCTGCCCCTGACAGATGGTCGGACAATGAAGAGAAAAATAGATAACGACGAGAAAGAGAGAGATGGATAGAAGAGGTGTAAAAATCATAATCGTTGAACGAGCACTTAACCTTTTGCGATTTATTTAAACGTTAAATCGATGAACTTTTTTGATGAACCGCCGCGCCGTGACGCGACGCATCAAGAGAATAAATTGAAAATAAGAAGAACGATCGAGAAATTATTCGGAAATCTTCACGGGAGATTCTCTTCCTTATCCGAAAGCTGCTTGACGTAATCGTTGCTCGTGCGAGGGCTTAAGATTATTAAAAAGTTATAATCCATAATATATGCGTAAAGTTCACGAGCGTTATGAGTCGGCGACGCGGTAGAGCGAACCAGCGCGGTGGAATAACCTTTGTATAAGGTAGAACGTTATTACTTCGGCCCTTTTTAATACATTCCTCAGAGCATAAAATTAAATCAATGCATTTTTCATACGGCAAAGACGAGCACGAGGGGGGAAATCTTCCATAAGACTACACACCTTCCCGATGTGTACCTACGTATATCCGAAATATCGAAATAACCGATATACTTATATAATAAATCGAACAAATTCTCTTTCACATCGGAGTAAAAAAAAAGTTTTTAGCATAAAGGATCGTTTTATATATAGGGCAGCACTTTTCGATATGCGCGGTGTACGAAAAATATCTCCGGTTCAAAAATCGGACGATTTAAATCGTCGATCGTGAAATCGGACAATTTGAAGCGTCGATCGTGAAATCGGCCAATTTTGAAGCGTCGATCGTGAAACGAGATACTAACTAAAATTCGAATCACGCGTACCTCCGTGCCGCGGCATGCACGCGTTAGCTAGCTAGCAATCGTAAATCGCCTTGGTGAAAGCCATTGAAAAGCATTTGAAAAATCCGCTCTC
>JAIFRP010000021.1:4763545-4778145 GCA_032403825.1 Odynerus spinipes | reverse complement strand
GGAGGAGGAGGAGGAGGAGGAGGAGGAGGTACAGCGAGCGAGGGGAAGGAACGGGTGAAGCGAATAGTAAGGGAGGGGAAAAGCATTTTGTCGAATTCCATCCATCGTCCAGTCCGCGTTACGAAGGTCGCTCGAATCGACTCCGCGAGTGCGTAGACGAGAACGCGTGATCGGATGTCACACGCAGAGATCCCTTTCCTGTGATTTCGCCTGTCAACGGGTGTCATCGTCCGCGAAACACCAAGAGCCTCGATGACTATAGCCGCAATGTTCTACGCGCTATTAACGCGCATACGTACATACCTTGTCACTTCCTCTCTCTCGCACTCCCTCTCTTGATCTCCCTCTTTGTCTTGATGGAATAAATCTTTCTTAAAACTATCCTGAATTTGCAGAAATAATAGAGAGCTATGGACGATTTTTCCAATGCTCGTTTCTAACGCCACACCTATCAAAACCAATGGCCGGCCTCCACTCGTCACACAATTAATTTCACTCCGCTTTGAAAGTACCAATCGATGTCACGCGTATTATACACGTCGGTATTCTATTCGGTATTCGAGAGATCTCGCAGTGCGAACCAGGCATTGATAACGGAACACTCGTATCGTCATAACCACACGCCTTGTTGGAATTCATTTTTTCTACCGTGAGATTATTACTGCGAAAGGAAAAAGGATTCTGCGATCGGCGCGTTGACGGACAAGCTCTTCGAAGCAACGAGCCACTATCTTCTCGCGATGATGAACTCGAAAAGAGAAAGAGAGGAAGAGAGGGAATTTCGAAAAAATCGATGAGTTCTTCGGGATATAGACGTCGCTCCTCGTGAAAGTAGAAATTCGCTCTTCTAAAGTCTTCGGCACGATCAGAGAGATTCATTAATTAAACACCCGGAACTTTGACAAGTTTCCGATAAAGCGAACTCATCGCGATCTCGAATCGGACGGGAAAAGCTAAGAAGTCGCGTGAAAACGGGCCAAAGGTCCTCTTCTCCAAATTTAGTCATACGACGAACGTTGAATAAAAAGAAAGAAACGGGATCGCTCGTAGAATGTGATCTCTTTAACCGCGGCGAGATAAAATAAATTCTTGAGGGATATTGCTATATTTTATCCAAGATGAGCGTCTCCGTTTCGACCGGGATGGAGGGGGCGTAGAATTATCGACTATCCGTCGAGTTCGGTTTCCTTCGGGAAGAAAAGGTCTTTCATCACGGTCTCCTTGTTACCTCGTGAATCGATTTTCTGGCCAATCCTGGAAATTGGCCCTTCAAGTTCCTTCGTCTAGTCGCGACCGGACGTTGACATTTTCAAGAAGTAATTTTGTCACTCGAAGGAACCACGTTCGTCCAACGTCGTTGGTTACCTCGAGAATGTTTATCGGAATAACTGAAAACGGGATAAGAATAGAATATCAAATTATTGTTCGTTCCACTTAATTTTCAGATCGTAAAAAAACTTCGTGTGTTCCCTTTGCGGAAAAAAAATTAAAATAAATTTAATGAAATCGCCAGTACGACTTGATTTATAAAAATCTTAGCAGCAATGTATAAATATGTTCATAACAGTGCATAATATAAAAGCATTTTATTTTATGTCAAAAAATTTGGTCGATGATACCTCATCGAGGACTCGCGTTAGAAGCATCGTCAGATAAGCCTCGTGTTTGCCTCGATAATAGGTACGAACATCCCGCAACATAAGATGTACACGCGTATCGATCTTCTTACGCTTTACGATCGTCTTATCCGATCTACGGTTTAAATGTGTCTGGAAGAAAATGGAGGACTGCAAGAACCGATAACCATCGAATAGTGAAATTACTTCGAAGAGGCCCACCGGCTTCTGGTCTGACAGTTAAATAACTAGACTACTTAAAATACTCCCCATACCTTACTGCCGCTGTCTCGTGAAACGATTTGTTACTTCCTTCGCTTGTAATTACTTTCACGTTCCCCTTGAAACTCGTATAACGAGGCGATGCAGCCCGCGGACTTTTACATGTTTTCGGCCGAGTCGGAAGATGCGGAAACTCCGGTGCTTCCTACTCTTCCCCTCTTCCCCCTTTACATTTTCTTCGATATTCCTCTACTCATAGAACAACGAATTTCAAAATTACGATCCCAACATCGCGATACCGTGATTCCGTGAAGTTTATCCGAAGTAATATTATCGAAGTAAGGAACTCTCGTAAATTTTGCTATATTTTTCGCCGAGAACAATTCCAGATCTCGTTCTGTTCCTATTATTCTTTAATAAACTTCATTCAAAATCTCTCTTTCACTCTTTCTCGAGGGCCGTCGAGAGGCGTTAACGCACAAAAGCGAGATATTCCTTCCTGATCTTCGAGAAAAACGAGCCTTAGACAGGGCCATCTTCGAAACGGGTCCTTATCCCGAGGGAAAAAAAACGATAGTCCTTCCTTCTTCTTCTCCTTCATGGAGAAGTGTATTAACGACCGTTCGATTTCTGGTTCTCTCGATAGTGATGGATGCTGTTCTTAATAGTCGTCCGCTTTGAAACATGTTCCATGCGAGCCGCTGACACTGCCATCGACGTTGAACGTGTCCCGCTCGCCGGATGAAGCTCCGTTTTCCTATCGAAAATAGAAGAATCCACCGCGGTAAGTCGTGACGGTAATGCCAACGAGCGCATTTCTTTCCCTTCGAGCGATCGTCGCTCTTTCTATAGACGGTAAACCGAACGTTTCGTGATTCTTTTTATAAGAACGAATCGAATTAAAGTTGCATCATCGAAGTAGGTGGGTAGGTAGTCTCGAGTCTCGAGAGTCGATAATCGCAAATATCGAATAAGTAGAAAACTTTCTTCCGATCGCTAGCAAAAGCGTTAACAAATTGATGCGTTCGCGAATATCGAATAGATCGAACTTTTTATTCCGATTATTCTCAATAATGCTATCAAACTGACGCATTCGAAGAACGGAGTATTTCCATTAAGCGAAACTTTGAGCGAACGTTTCAAAACTAGGGAAAAAGGAAATTGCATCAGCGTGGTGCAGCATTTCGTTTCTATATTCCCTAGTCTCCGTTGTAATAGAATCCGTGTTACGGCGCGATCATGCGCGCGCAGGAAATACATGACGCATAACCCATAGTAAAGGTCGGGGGATTGTGAAAGGTCGAAGAGACGACAACGACGAAAAAGGCTGTGCAGTAGACTCCCTCCTAAGATCTCGACAATAGGTTTTTGCTCTCCTTTCTCAATACGTCTCTATCGTCTCTCCTCAATGCTTGACGGATGCCCGACCATTTTACACTTCTTCCTCCTTTTCTCAGAGTCCGTGCACATTGGCTTGGTCCTCTCTGTCTCCTCTTTCCTTCTTTCATCTTCTTTCATCCCCCACGAATCCTCTCTTTTCCCTTACCGAGGATCGAACCCTTACATTTTTCACGAACTACTTTTCTCCTACTTTATTAATATCGCTGTCCTTCTCTTTCCCAGTATTCGGTCGTGTTGATGACGATACCCTACGATGGAAGGAAAGAGAATAAAAGAATAGCATAGTGTGTGAGTGTGCGTATGTGTGTGTTAGATATATATTTCAATTTGTAAGTAAATAATTCATCGTTTTAACTATTCCATCTATGCGACGCGACGTCGTTTCAGCGGATATACGCGTGTAATTATAATCGAAAATTTATAGCACCGTCATTACGCCGAAGTAAACCGTAAAACTGCACGCGACGTATAACAGAAGCAAGATGTGTTCATTAACGCCGCGAGGTTCGATAGAGTGCAACATAGAAGCGACGGTGGGAGGTCGATTATGCTTTAATCAAAATATTGATCGTGCGTTCGTTCGCTCGCGTCAAACACAATGCGACTTCACGATCGATCGTAGGAAAAGGGAAGATGATACTCGGCACTCGCTCGGCTCGTTCTCGTTGATAATCCGTTGATAACCAGTTGATAACCCGCTATATTTAGCTGGATATATTTAAGCGCATTTAGAAATTATAATCCTATGCGTTCGAAGAGACTGATGACCCACTTTCGGATAATAGAGAATGGCGAGTAGACGGTGACGACGACGACGACGATCGGCTAGGACAGGACAGAGTTCCTAGCAAATTACTTGGGTAAATTTCCAATTTTCCGCCGTTACGACGGTGACGACCAATCTCCGACGCTGGCGCCACATACTTCGGTGTAATCGAATCGAGATTTCATAAAGTCCCCCCGAGGCGAGAGGTTAATTGCCAATTGATCCGAAACGACGACGACAGTCTATTTTTTAGAACGTTAAAGCACTTGCCACTTAGCGTTTGACGAATGCTCAAGAGAATTTTCTGCTAAGAAAGTCCGATGTAAGTTGTGCGATTAATTCGTTTAGGAAACAAATTCGATCTAATGACCAACGTGTTTGCGGAAAAATCGAACAAGTACACTACGTGTGCGGGACGTGTTATTGTTATAGGTATGTATTATATGTTCACGTATTAACTCACAATTTCTCTAACCATTCGACCAAAGATGCCTTGGGAATATGTTTCTCGTCCGTAAGCACCGGCACGCCCGATAAATCTCTTGCAGAAAGAAATTTCATTTCCGTATTTGTTGCCTCTCTCTCTTTCTCTCTCGTTCCGTGCTGTCGATAATGCAGACCGTTACGACGTATTTCGTTATCGCGAGGGAGCTTCTCTCGACGCACGGAGATACCAACAGTTTATTTTTTGCAACACGAGATCGCTTTAATTGCTTCTCCTCGTTCCTTTATACAGGAGGACGAGGTACAATCATCGATCATTTATTAAATCAGATTTAGGAGATTGGACTTTACGAGATGGTCGACCGGCTTACCGGCCTGTAAGCCAAGTCGAGGAGAACGGCTCGGCTGGAGCATTTTATTCGCGAATGCATTTAATCGATTGGTACCTTCCATTTTATTCGACTCGTTCTTTGATTTATTATTCTCGTTGACCCGATTGAGGAAAACACGAGAGAGAGAGAGAGAGAGAGAGAGAGAGAGAGAGAATAAGAGAGATCAGATCGTTCGATATGTCCGCTACGTCGTTCCTTATTTATACGTGCATGAAGGGGTCGTACAATCGAAATCAATGTTAGGCGAGTGTCTCCGCATTGAAGGAAAAAACTTGGAGAAAAATAGAACGGTGAATTGGCTATCAAAGGCTAAAAAAGCAATATCGTTCTCCGCTCGAGTCGCGGTGAACCATTATGCGAGGTATATTCGAGGCTCCGTTTCGATCTCTTGCTCTCTTCCAATCTAATTAAAGAGATCCAATATAATTGTGTGTTCCCATCGATCTCTTTCGTTCGAGTACCATTTCAATTCCCGAGCAGAAGAATGAAAAAGAGGCCGCGTTTCTTTCGCACGTCGAAAGCACGCACGCAGTAAGCGTGAATTTTACTCCTCGTTCCTTCGTTTCCGATCGTGTAAGAGGATCGCATATCGGTACTACTAATTTCGCGAAATACCCGATGGTAATGCAACGCGCTCAACGAGGAGCGTCCAGTCTTTGCTACCAACGTATTCGCCATTTTACAAGGCGGCCATTAAATCCACTCCCTTTAACTTCTCCCGCATAAAAGCCGCATTCGGCCGTAGTCTCGGCCACGCTCTATTGCCCTTTTCATCGGCGTTTCCAAACAAACTTAAAGCATCACAGGGCTATGAATACGGAATTTTAATGGTTCCGATCGTAGAACACTCGTTACCTTCTGATTCTCAACGAGGGAGGGTTACGAGACCGTGCTACAACTTAATTAGAGGCTTAGCCTTCTTCTCGTCGTAGTGTTGCGAGAACATAAAATCGTATGAGAGTTCGTAAAACTGTCCTCGTTGAAAGATACATTCGATTTTCTTTTCCATGGGAGATAAATTCTCCATGATGTCGGGGATGTCGTCAATTCTTTCGACAGAGTGTTCCAGTTCGTCTTTTTTAAATATTATATTATCTTGACACATCAAACGTTCGTTCGCTGTTACAGCTATTTTTGAGAACAGATGTCGGAAATTCATGGATTATTTGCTTGAATTAAAAAAGGATCACATTTAGGTTCTTTTCGACGATCGTTCGTCCGTTACGCGAGTTCTGTTTTTACGAGAGAAATAACGTGACGAATATATGATGATACCGACGAAAAATGTAACGGGAGGTAGCCGGAAATTAAGTGACACTCGTTTGCCAGGAACGCGATATTAATTACAGCTAGCCTGGGCTGCGTTCTTTGCTAGACCACGCTGCACTTTATTGCGCCGCTTGTTTAGAAATCTTTCCCGAAAGCAATATAGAAAAAAGAGAGGAAGAGAAAAAGAGAGAGGTGGAGACTGAACGAGATACGATCAAAGCAACGCGATATGTATCTATATATGAACTAGTACTTTTACGAAGAGAGAACGAGAACAGTCGCGAAAGCTTTGCGGTATAATAAAAGGGAGCGATGTTGTTCCCGTTTTCGGAGATCTTGCGTATAGTAACGGAACCAAACCGGAGATAAAGTCGGAGAAAGGGTACGCTGCAAAGTTCCATTTATAGAAGAATGTCGACGGACGGACGAATCGATGGTGGCCGTCTTCGTCGTGAAAAGCGTTAATTTGACGTAAAAAGTGTAGATCAAATGAAAATTTCTGATTCGAGAAGGAGAAGCTGGCCTCCAGTCGACGTTTGACGAGCGTTTGTCCTTATCGTAAAAAAATTTTGCGTAGCTTCCGCGTAGCCTCTGTGACATTCGTTAAACCGACTTCGCACTTCGATAGCTTTTCAAAACTTACGTAACAATCATTGAAATCCGGTGGAGTCACTCGACCGGATCGTAACTACCTTATAACTCCATCGACTTTTCCACTTCTCTACGAGCCGGAACGACAAGTTTTCCTTAGAACGCGATCTCTTATTATAACCCGATTCCAATTTCAGTTCGATTTTAATCCCGAGATAAGAATCCAAACGTTCTTCGAGTATCGTTGGTCATAGCAGAAAAGTCGAAAATTTTATCGAAATTCGATCGAACGTAGATAAAGTGCATTTTACGTCGTTAACGTGAACGCATCTTATTAAAGATACTGTAAAGATAAATTTGTGATCGTTGGGTTATGGCATGGCAGGAATCTAAACACTTAATCTAAACACTCTGCGCTCTACATGTAGATCACAGCAGTCGCGTTTTTATTCTTCGATGCTCACAATACAATGAAGTTTCGATCATACTACGCGATGACAAAGTTAATCAGTAATTTTACGTCTCGTTTGTATACAAATCAACTCCTCGGGAATAGCGTGCATTCATCGGATAAGTAAGAAGAGTCGGAGAGAAAGGAGAAAGCAAAATTCGCGGTCGCCGTCCAAGTTTCGAAGCAATAGCGAAGCGGAAAAGTAGGAGAAAGATATTTGAAGGATTACTTTTGTTTCCGCTTCACTCTCGCAAACACGAATACACCCTTTCGCTTTTCTCGTTCTTCCTCGACTCTCTATTCTGTTTTTCGCTCTCTCTTTTCTGGAATTATCGTACAACGGAGATCTCTATTCAAAGAATTATCAAAGTGCTGAGCTCGCTCGACGTCGGGCCTTAGCCACCGGCGCGGATATTATGCATTAAACGCGCTCGCCGGCGTTAACGAAATTCATCCTCCCATTTCCTTTCTCTCTCTCTCTCTCTCTCTCTCTCTCTCTCTCTCTCTCTCTTTCCAACCTCTTTCGACACCTATGCCTCCAGCGATCGTACTCGGGGCTCTTCTGCCCTCCTCCAAAAAGTTTACATTTTCCGGAGAGGAAGTTTCTCGGAACGACGATCAACCGGCGGCGCCGCGATTTTCGTTCCACTCCTTGGAAATCTCCTCCTCAATCTCTCCTTTTTATCGTTATTCTTTGTAGGAGGTAAAAAAGCACACTTATTAAAGCGCAATCTACGGTACTACCCTTTCCATGCTCGGTACGCATCGTTCATCTTTATGCAATTCCCTCCTCTGTCTTCGTAAATAATTGTTACATCGGTCGAAACTTTTTATCCCTTTTTTTCTTTCTCTCCTCCAAGATCCGTCCCGCTTCGGTCTCGATACTTCATTTTTCATCAAGAAGCGAGTCTCCAGGCAAACAAAGCGCGAGATGGGCCGGCCGCTCGTCGTTCGATGTTCTCTAGGTAAATCATAAGACGTGGATGTACATACCTATATGTACGTATATAAATAAAACGCGATCAAACGCGAGATCTCGGGAGTACGAGAGACGAGGCCCGCGAGCGAAAGTGGAACGAGTCGTATCTTTACAAAGGCTAGAATCGAGTCTGAGAAAGTTAAACGAGCGAGGAAGATGAAACGGTTTCAAAGGTAGCTAAGGGATCTTACATGTCGATCTATGAGAAGTCGCAATTGTCAACTATGCAAAGTTTAATTCTTTAAATATCGGGATTCGTTCGTGGGTACCTCCCTATATACGATACGGCTTATTCCTTGACCCATTTAACAACTTCTTTCATTCGATTCCATAACGGAATAATATTATCGAAGTGCTCGAAGGCAATCGCGATCGATTCGAGAGTTAAAAAAGTTCGTGTAACTCGAAGCTTTAAATTGGCCGTGCGTCAAATTAAAAGATACTTTCTCCGATCGATTTCTCTTTCTATGATAGACAATTATTGTTCGTAACGACATTTCGTTGAATCGCGAGTTTGAATATATTTTTCCGAACCGACTGGAACGTACGTACTTTTTAAATGGTGGCTTCGTCACGAATCGCGCACGCTCAATTTGTTGAATTTATTTCCGTACGTGTCGCGGTCGAAATGAAGCATCGAAGTTTAATATATATGTCGAAGCTCGACGGTTCAATGAACTTTTAAGTAAATCGATGACCGTGTTTAATCGTAGAGTGATCGGAATCACTCGCCGTCGCGTGTCCTTTTATGGAAATCGAAAAAAGCATCGATAATAAAAATAATCAAAACAGGCATGCTCGTGAGTTTTTCGAAGTCAGTCGATCTGATTTACGATCTCGGATAGTACTCTCTCTCTCTCTCTCTCTCTCTCTCTCTCTCTCTCTCTGTCTCTCTCTCTCGCGCGCGTGCATACGAGAGAAAAAGAGTGGGAGAGAGAGAGAGAGAGAGAGCAGTTTTCATTTCGATTTTACGCGAAATCGAGCGTACCTAAAAAAATCTATCGATGCGCTTCGCTATTATTGCCAAATAATAAATCTATCTCGGTGACACGTTATAAGTTCGGAAAGAACGCACGCAGTATGCTCGACGAGGCTGCGCTGTTCGCTCATCGCGAATTGCGAATAATTCATCTCTACTCTGCCGACTTCTTTCGTCATTTTCTTTTCCTCGCGAGCTCGTCGACAAAAAATACTCGGTTTGTAGCTGGAATAGTGACGCATTTGATTGTTCGTGATTGATGCGAATCTTTCTCGCGCTCTCATAGATACATATGACGGATTCTTTATTTGCGTGATAACGAAAAATCGGTAGAAAAGTTACGGATAAAAAAAAAATTGGAAAATAAATCGTCGTTTCGACCGAGAAAAAGAGAGCGAGGATAGTCGAGTCGACGAGGATAAAAATTTAATGGATCATGGAAAAAGATTATCGTTCATCGATCGAAACGACGTTTTAACGAGATTCCATTTTTCCCGATTGTCGTGTCATTTCATGGATTGCAAAAGAGACAGGACTTTTCCTCTATCTCTCTTCTTTCTTATTCGTTCGAAAGGAAGGTAAAACGAGCTGGAAGAAGGATGGAGGCGATGCCGCGAGCATACACGAAAGGAAAGACAATTCACCATCGACCCATACATCTTCCATGGTTTATATAACACAAACGTACCACCAACGACATCACGACGACGCGGATGAGGGTAAAATGCAGGGAGAATGCATATCGAAGTAAAAGAGTTATTTTCGTTCGCTCGTGAATGTTGAATCTGAGAATATCCGAGCGACGAAACAATTTTCGTATCGTTATAAATGTTGAAAGCAACGATGCTCGAAATTACGAAATCATCGTTTCGTTTATGTCGGCTCTTCGCGAGGTCTTTGCAGGGAAAATGGATGATCCAGGTTTAAGGATAACGCGGTCTCTGCCATTCGCTGTCTCTCCCACTACTCTGGCCCTTTGTACAAAATGTTTGCTGTACTCGGCGTAATGCGGTGGTAGTAACAGTCGTATAATCCCAAAAGCCCGTCCCTCGGATCGATGTGCTCATACATAGGAAGCAACCGCGCTATTTATGAACGTCGAAAGTTCCGGGCCACCGGAAGCGCATCTAAATCAGTAAAGTTCCTTTTCCCTGTGGAAATCTTCCTGGCTCTCTCCGCACTCCGATATGTTTCTCTTTCCTTTGTCTCACTCCCACTCTCTCGTGTACCATGTTGCTCGATTCTTGTGATTACGTGCCTCGAAAAGATAAAGATAATTCGTTTCGTTGCTCTATCGCGTGAATACGAAATTTTCTTCGAGTCATAGCAAATACTTACTATATATACTATTCCAACGTTGGAATAATCCACTCGGTGTGTAGGATAAACGCGTTTAGTTCACGAGAATATATCCACTCGGTGAGTGGTCCAGCGAGCAGAAGAAGAAGTGGAAGAAGAACGACATGAACGTTCGACGAGATGCGGTAGTGAGATAAACGCGTGGCAGCTCATAGAGAGGATCGTTTTTATTAGACGACGACGAAGTGTGGGGATAGCGGTGAAATGGAAAGATCGACTTTCACGCTAAAAGAGAGGGAGAGAGAGAGAGAGAGAGAGAGAGAGAGAGAGAGAGAGAGACGTGGGAAAGCGAAGGGAGCAGCAGCCGTGAAAACTTCCTCTCGCGTCGTCCAAGAAAAACGCTCTTCTCCGGGCGTTTATCGGCGGATATCAGCATCTCCATTCTTTACACGAGATAGCAGGAAAAGAAGAGAAAGCGTTCTAGTACGGGTCCTCCTCCATGGGTCCGATCCTCTCTCTCTCTCTCTCAGCAGCATCCGACAAATACGACGATTTCTAACCCTTCGACGGGATCGACAATACCGACGAGGTAGTAACGACTGCGTTTTATTAAGTACGCTACGTGAATTCCACGATGCGTGGCTATACGTTCTACTCGCCTTTATTTCCCACTCTTCTTTTCCAATACATTTTCCTTTTATATTTCCTCGACTACCAGCATCGCATTTTACCCAGGTGTCCCATTCGGTTGCGAGCGTATGCTTCTGCTTAGCATTTCAATGTCGCAGACTCCGCTTCAATCCCGACGTGTATCACCGATAAGAAATCTTCGAATATCGAAGACATCGAACGCAAAACTCCACCTTTTTTCTTCTTTCTTTGTGCTTTTCTTTATCCGGTAAGAATAACTTACGCGATAATCCACGTATACACCTATTGCTGTTGCACCTTTCCCCGTATCATAATTCGGTGCATCGAAGAGCGGTACGTTCGCCGATCGATTCGAATGAAACGGGATTCGCGCGCCCGCCGTCGAGTAAACATTTTAACGCCAAACAAACCGTCATGCGTCGAACGAGCGGAGGAGGAAAATATCGGATGGCGCTTATGCGAGCCGGTGTTTCATATTTTCGTTCGGAGAACGCGCAAACACGGGGCCCGCGTTACGTGTCTTCATTCCTTTCGTTCGCGATAGGTACCTACACGCTACGCTACATTGAAGCGTAGCCGCGAGTAAATTACGACGAGCGTGTTTACTTTCCCATTTCGGCGTATCAGCGCGCGGAGTCGTACGAGTATTCTTCCTTCGATTAAACCAGGAAAAGAAGAAAATGCGTGTAAAAAGGGGGATTGGAGAAAAGAAAAAGGAATTATTGGAAAGTGAGAAAGACAAATATAATAGATAGGCGTAGGCATGCTCGGATAAATGTATTTCCGTTCGCGTGTGCTCGCGTTCCTCTTGTATTTTCACGCGCTGGAGGTGGTGATGGACGTTAAAAGCGTTCGGGCTGAGTACATGATCGCGTGGACAAAGTAACACGCGATAGTCGATAACGAGATAATATCTCGACGAGAAGTTGAGTTAAAAAGAACCAGAAAAAGGGTGGGAGAGGAAGAGGAGGAGGAGGAGGAGGAGAGAGAGAGAGAGAGAGAGAGAGAATAATCGAAAGAAAAAGAGAAGGAAAACGCGGATGCGTTAAAGCGTGAAATCTTTTATCGGACTATGGAACTTTGACGGCGAGCGAAGCAACCATTAACCGAGTTGCGACCTTTTTGTCCACGGCCACGACCCGACAGGATGGATAATGGATACTTAACCGCTCTGTTACGCACCGGGCTCAACCCTCATCGGCCAATTCTCCCTATATTCCGCTCGAGGATGCATCGGACTTCTCTATTCTACCCCCTGTCTCTCTCTCTCTCTCTCACTTTCGTTCTAACTATCCGCCTATCTCTCTCACTCTCTTTTGCCCTCTCATTCGCCCGATCGTAGCACGATCAACGGGGTCAACGTGGATGCGAAGGGCGGTCGACGAACCGAAGGTTGAATGGAGTTGATGATGCAGATGCACCTGTACATCAACTGCATCCGGCAGAACGTATTTGCACGAATAACCTTCGCGTTGTTTTGCGTCGAAGGGAATTCGTTTCGTCGCGTAGCAACGAACTGCAAAGGGAAGCGCTCGCCCCTTTGCTCATGTAAGGTACTTGTTACACCCGTTAATTTTTTCTTTTTTATTCTCTCTCTCTCTCTCTCTCTCTCGGTAATCATACGTCCATGTTCTACTTGTTTAACACGTTGAGTACCATATTGATTTTGCTCGTACTCGAATTCTAATTTTATATAGGTATATTTTTTTAAATGAAGATGTGGAAAAATTTACTATAACATCTTTTATATTGAAAAACTGTTGATTGCATTCGCGTGAATAACAATAAACAATACATGTAAACGATTTAAATGCAATTTGTAAAATTGAGTCACCGGTAAACCCCATGGCATTCAACGTGTTAATAAAACGAAGCTAGACCGCGTTCAATCGAATGACCGATCCCAAATTGAATATACCTTTTCTTTAACTATCTCTCTGTATCCATTTTCAATAAAATAACATTTTGCTATCGAGACAATTTTGTCGACATGTTTTCATCGTCAAAATGTCGAAATCTTCGGAAAGATTGTCGAAGCAAGCCGGAATTTTACCACGACGCGTACAACTATATCGTCATTTTGTTGGTCGGCGTTCGAACGACCCCGTTAGATTGTTATGTAAATGGTGAAAGGCTGTAGAAGCGTAAGAAGCTCCGAGCTCCACCTGCGCGTTCCAACTTTTATTACGTATGAAGTGGAATATCTTAAGACGGTGTGCGCGGACGTGCGGCAAAGCGTCAACGACAGTTTAAAATAGTTTGAACGGTGTGTAGCCGCTACTTTTATTTCCCTCTCTTATTACAAGTACCGACTTCTTGATTAAGTCGTTGTTTAAGCGTCTCACGGCTTTGGAATATCTTCCCAGCGTTTCTTCGTTAGTCTCACCCTTTTTTGTTAAACTTTTTGTTTCTACGGTTCGAGCCGTCCTCCTTCCATTTCCCCTTCCCGACCTACAATCGCGAATTCGGGAACGAGAGAGAGAGAGAGAGAGAGAGAGAGAACGACTGCACAGGGAATTATATAGCGAATCTCATCGTCCGCGCACATCAGAATGACCAACGTCGTTCCTTGGGGAACGTCCCTCGTGTTCGCGTGTTCGCCGCGAAACGTATCGATCTGCCGTCGTTGAAAGGACCGTTCGCGTCCGTTTGCGATATTATCGATTATTCAAGCGGAACTCTGCGTGTGGAATTCCGCTCGGTCGTTCTCTCATACCGATTGAAATCGACGAAACGCGCGATCCCCCGTTGGAAATTTTCTAACGGATATAGGCATCTGCTATTTCGCGAGAAAAAAAATAATTTAGTAGGTACTTCAGAGATGAAGAAGATTATAGGAATAAATGTTCTGAAATATATGTTAACCCGAAATTATAATAATAAAGAGAAAAAAGCAGCCGTGCCGGGTGCGCATCGTCCGAAGATCAGTGAAAAATGTAGAAGCCGAGCGTTCTTCCAGTTATGTTTTCCATCCTTGCGGAATCCCGCCAGCGGCATGTACGAATTACAAGTTAGACTTCGTTAAATTTTCACGGAGTGTCAGTCGCAGACTCGCTGCTTGCATACAGCTGCCGCCACCGCTGCTGCTGCTACGGCTGCTACGGCTGCTACGGCTGCTACGAGCTTGGCTAGACACGATGCAGAGAGAGGGAGAAAATGTTGGAGTGGTGGGGGGTTGGTAGCTTGGACGAACAAGCTCTATCCGTAGCTCGCAAGGTATATAAGGTTCTCCTGAAAAATAGATGGGATTCAAAAGAGGTCACGATCCACCATCGGACTCCGTAGGGTCTCCTTTTCCTTGACAGGAAACGTGTACGTACGTTCTCTTCTGACGCGTGACTATCTTCAGAGAACATCTGGGCCCTTTATCGACTTCTCCGTCAGGGAACTACGCTTTTAAAAGCCATAGTAGTCCGTTCTTATTTTCGGACGGAGTATTCTCGTACGAATGGATTCCGTCCGATCGATTTTTACTTATTTTATAATAGTGAAGGACTACGATCGGAAATGGAAGAAAGATTCAATTAATTGTTTCATCTG
>JAIFRP010000021.1:4722672-4743201 GCA_032403825.1 Odynerus spinipes | reverse complement strand
TCTCTCTCTCTCTCTCTCTCTCTTTGCGCGCGTGCATTTCACTACGTTCGACGTATTTTTATCGTAGCTTCCGATGGACAGCTTATCGCGGGCGAGGGAAAAGCTTACGTGTCTCGCCCTACTATTTTGCTATGGCGTGCACGAAGCACGCTACTTTTCTTAAAGCTCTCCTCGAAATGATATTACGTCGGAGTAAAACGTTGCTCTCGCCTATAAAGATTCTCTTGAACGTACAAACTAACGTTAGTAGCAGCTAGGAATCTTTCTTGCTAGCACGCTCTCGTGAAATTCGCAAAAATGAGAACGTTCATCAGAGTCTCCGTACGCCAGACGCGATCCTGGCGATGACGAAGGAAAAAGGGAAAGCGAAAAACACCTTGGTATTACTGGAAATGTTTACTAAGCTACGGAGAGAGCAAGAGAGAGAGGGGGGCGGGAGAGGGAGGGAGAGTAAAGGCGAAATTTTACACGGTGCTTGCGTCACGCGGTTCAGGTGTTATCGCGTTTCTTCGTCGCTGATGAATACGAAATTTTTCTGCCTCAAGCGTGCTCGCAAGAAAATGAGAATTTACATTACGCGGCCACTCAGACAGCCGCCCGTATGAACGCTGCGATGATCCAACCGAGGAGAATCGTACACCAGCGAGTTAGAGGATGGTAGAAGAGAAGGATGAGAAAAGGGGTGAAAGAGAGAAACGGAGAAAGAGAAAAAGAAGGAGAGAGAGAGGGAGATCGCTGGCTTCTTGGTTTTCAAGGCAGCAGCATGTAGAGACTGCAAGGCTATAGTAGTTCGCCGCTGCGGTGGCCGGACCCCAAGTATGAATGTCACGTGGCGGAAACACGACAAGCATTTCGTTCACTCGGTGGCGTCACGCAATTTCATATCCGCTCGAAATGCACTCTTTTTCCCTCTATTTCTCTTTCTCCCTTTCTCCTTCTTTTCCTCGTCGCTTTTCTTCTTCCTCTTTTTTCCTACTTTTTTCCTGCGGCATCCGCCTTTGCGTTTAGTATATCGCCATAATATATAACGATACAATGGCAGGTGAAATAATGAAGGAACCGCCAGGTAACTTACAATTAAATTCGGTTCAACAATATCGACATGAAAATCTGATATTCCATTTGTCTAGATTTTCTTGAGTTAATATTTCCTGAAAAATTTTTCAAAAAAGATTCGAAGAATGCCCCGGGGATAATAAATACGAATTTTCTGCATGCTCTCCAGAGTCACTTCGTATAATATAAAATTACATAGACGCATACACATCCATAAGGTATCCTTATACTTATTCGCAAAATCATGTGAAGGAAAGATATGAAAAATTTTAATAAATTTTATACGCTCTCCTATTTTCCGAGCACTTTAACCGACAGATAAGAACAAAGATGAGAAGTCACATCGATTATCATTGTTTAACGTTCGCAACAAGAAACAACGCGCAAGGTTCGCGAACACAACACGTATATCGTATTAAAACGTAATCACGGGAGGATTTGCATTCGAATTACCGAATATTTAAGACAGTTGAAGTCACGCCCAGAGACAATATCGCGGTAATTACCTCGCGTAAGCTCGAACGCGGCCTCTCCTATCTCCCGCTTTCCGAATGCACCGCCGCGTTCATTTTCGCGTCAAGACTGGAAACAACGCGAAACGTGGAGGACGAGTATTAGGATACTTGGATCGTTCGGGAGTCTTAGCGTGTTCTGCTCTTCAGAAATCGCATAGGCATAGGAAGACGATGGGCTCGCGTTCTCATTGCCGAAGGAATAAATTACTCGCTCTAGAAATTTCAACGAATTTCGTAGAAACCGTCTTAATCCATTCTCGAGAAGGAAGTTTCAATAAAGGGGCATGAGTTATGCGTTGCCATAAAGACTTCTCTATTTTCCGTTCTCGTACGTTTCACTTCCAACCCCCTCCTCCCGCCCCGTTTCTACGTTTTCTCTATCTCTCTTTCTCTCAGAGACTCTCTCGCTCGCACACGCACCATCTCTTCGCGTGGCTTCTTGCGAAGCTATCCTCTCCTTCTTCCATTTCGTCCTTTTTCTCTTTCCCCAATGTCGCTATCCACTCCTCTTCCTTTTACTTACGACCGCTCTGTCCTTTCCTCTTTCTCTCCCCATTCTCTCCTTTGTCTTCTTTCGCCGCTCTTTGGAAGACGTTAATCTTGAAGAATAGCATGGAACCATTTTTCATCGGATTCGAAGTTGCAATCTGCGATCGGAAGTGTTTGGATTTCCTTCCACTATGCAAAACGCGAGAAAAGAATGGAATACCAACCTATTCGTCCGAATATTCTATTTAAAAAAAAAAGAGAGAGAGAAAGAAATTAAATTTTTGATATAGAGATCTATAGCAAGAGAAAAGGATCCCGGAAATCCGTTGATTAAGGAACGTAGAAAACGAGATTAAACCGTACGATCCCAAACTTAGTGTCGCGCGATTGATCCACATAAACGCGTCAGGGAAGATTCAGGAAGGAGAACGTATATTTGTCGGTGAATAACGATAAAAGCGTCCCATTCTAAGGGCCTTTCGTCGTTAATCACATTCTCGAAGCGGAGGATAATGAGATTGACCCGACGAAAATGGCGAACGTTCGTTTGCTCAAAGCTACGAGGCATCCAGTCGGCGCGTTTCTCAACGACGGAAAAGGGGTAAGACCCCTTCGTCGTTGAACGTCAAGAAGGGCTGAGAAGGGTTAACGTCCTACGTAAGAACGAAAATACGTGCTACCTACTACTACCTACTCCCTTCGACGTGTGTCGTCTTCCAACATAGAACTTCTGATAAGGTTCCGCCTTCGTTCGGCTTGTAGCGAGTTCGCTGACTTTTGCAATAACGTCCATCCTACTTTTTATGGCTAACCTAGGAAAAGAAGTTTGTAAAATTTGCGAAGAAACGAAGGAACGAAATTCTCGACCGCATCGAGGGTGCTGTTCGAAGTTCTACTACCGAGGGGTTGCTCGAGGGATAAGTAGCAATTAGTCAGCCTGATCCCTCTGATCCACAGGTCGAAGTATCACCCTTCGCGTGTCTCGTGGATGAAAAATGTGATTTCTCTCTCTCTCTTCCCCTCCTCTCTATTGCCGTCCCCCCACTCTGGAAATTATCCAAATACTTTGACCCTCTTACAGGAAGACAGTGACGATGCTTTCGACTTGTCGACCTTCGGACGGAGGGGTGCCAGCTACAATACGAGTTTTCGATATATATCGGTGCGCCCGAAATCCGGGCCCTACCGTGACCGTGTTCTCTTCGGCCTTAATGGATTTTTTGCTAACCGATGGAATCATTAATCGTCGGAGTATGACTTTAAGGCGAGCATGAAGCCAGAAAAAGGGCTTTGATTTTGATAACGAGGTGGCCTAAATCGATGCAAGAAAAATCGTCGGTACCTACAACGTATACATTGTTCCTAAATAATATCCTTTTAATTCTTGCATACAATCCTTCTTTTATTTTCATAAACCCACCAGCCTATATTCGATCTATGACCGAAGACTCACAAAAATTCCAAAGATTCTCAAGTGACGAGAAGGAGAAAGTAAGTACGGTGACGTCGAAGTAAGAGACCAAAGACGGGTAGCGAGTATTGCCAATGACAGGTATTACAGCATTTATCACCGAGTCGAATATTAGGAGTGGCGAACGTGGTACACTTATTAGCGTGCGCCTCTATGCATGGCCACATGCCAACTAGTTACGAAGCCGAGGTGAAGTCCAAACGCGTACTCGAACCCGGAAGCTGGCTATGCATACTTAGTGTCTCACTTCCGTCCCTCGTCTGTTCCACGGACTCGATTGTACTAGAAAGCGAGTGAGAGGGAAACAGGAAGGAAGATAGGAAGATAGGATAGCTAGTAATAGTTCCTAGCATGGTAACACCGGAACATAGTATGAGGAGGATGAAGGGTGAGAGGGGGAGGGGGCGTGATGGTATAAGAAATAGAAGAAAAGAAAGATCGTGAAAGCGATTTTCCGTCGCTGACACAACGGAGAGAGAAGATAATATCGATTCTCTTCCGAGTAGCAGTAAAACGAACTCTACCTTACCGATCGAACACGCGTGTCCGATTATAAATGTACCTACAAATACATATACGTAAATCAAAAGTTCGCGCGTTATTAAAATTCTTCGATGTTATTTTCGAATATAATTCACGCGATCGACGAAGCGCACACGTACCGACGAAGCACGCGATCACATTTCTGACAGTTCCGCGATCTTTCGCGTTCCAAACAAAATTCATACGTACCTCCACAATTTCCGGTACGCGCGAGTTTACATAGTGCAACGTGCTACGTGTGAAACGTTCATCGCTGTATAAATCCCTTTCCATTCGTCTCCCTTTAACCACATGCGCGCGCGTAAAAACGTATATTTTTTTATACGTTTTCGCGAACTCCAGCGCAGAGATCGTATCTGTCGCACGAAGGTGTGTGTGCGTTAGGTACGCGTTCGCGTTCGTAAGTACATTTTTAGAACCTTCGTAAAAGGAAAAGAAAGTTTTAATCGTAAAAGAAGAGAAAAATGGCGCGCGTAGATAACTTTCAACGAGGAAGCTTTAATGCTTTTAAGTACACAACAATGACGCGATCCTCGGTATTAATCTCTGGGTGTTCTTTACGCGAGGAAAATCGAATCGTGACGTATAATGCTGACGCAGGGATTAAATTTTTGTTCGTTCGACACGGTTGCGACCGCGGCCGATGTTTTTTTTTCGATTTTCGAGATATGTGTACGTTCGTGTAGAGATGTTCACACGATCGCTCCGGGGATCAATCAGTACACCTGTTAAAACATACAAACGAATAGGTGTTTATAAAGAGATATGCGTAGGTATACAGAAAAAGAAACGTGGTTAAGATAAAAGAACGATACAAAAAAGAGATCGTCAAAAAAGGGAAAACAACGAGAATAGCTGTAGCAACGTTAGCATGGCAAAAGCAATCTTTCCACGGTGGAACGTGATCTGAAACGAACTCGAAACATAATCTTCATATTTATATCCATTCCCGTAGGAATTTTCCTCGTGGCATCGATGCAGCTTCCGCGCGTATTAACATTTCGAAAACAGAGATCCCCATGCGCTCTCGGCTGATCTCGTTTTCTTTCTTTCGAAACCCGAGCAACTTGCGGCGCAAACGCTCTCAACAACTTCGCTTCGCTGAATTTCAGCTTCGAACGAGAAATGACGTAAGAAAATCTCCCCTATAATTCCCTTCGCATCCCCTTCCTCTCTCTCTCTCTCTCTCTCACTCTACAAGTTCAATAATGTAAATCGTAAATCAAAAAGAAAGATAAAGGTCTAAGTTTGATATTTAGAACGTGAGAACTGCAATTTTTCGATGAAACGGGTAAGAATTGTTAAATTGACAAATTTGTGCCGTGACATCGCGAGAAAAGAAAGAAGCGACATAAACGAAGGATGGTTGAAGGAGTAACGAATAAGGGAGAAAAGAGGAAGGAAGAATTATCGTGGAAGACGACGCTGACCGGTGGTTGGCTATTAAATAAATCCTCGTTTCCTCGGTAATTGACTTTAATTACGTCGAAACGCGGATGACGTCGCATTGGCCTCGTTGAAAGGACAGCTTTGATAGCGAAGTTCGTAGTAAGAAGAAGCGGAAGAGGAAAAGAAGGAGAAGACGATGACGAAGACGACGACGATGACGGCGAGAAGAGATGCTTACCCAGAAAATGCGAAATAAAAAAATCTTTATCCTCTTCTCCAGCTTGATCCTCGCTCCATTTTTATCCCCACCCCTTTCTTCCCTCCAGCTTTTCTTCGTAACCGTCTCCTTTCTCCACTTTTGCTTCTCTCTCTCTCTCTCTCTCTCTCTCACTCACTCACTCTTTCTCTCTCCTTCTACGCCGTTCTTGTATCCCAAGCTCTCTCGCAAAACTTTCGACACGACCACCAAAGCGAAAGTCGACAAGAGACTCGCTAAAATGCCGTGCCGCAGCCGCCGAGATCCTTTTGCGAAAAACTTCGACCGAGCATAAAATAACGTGCGAAAGAGAAAAAGGGACGGGGAACGTAAGGCGGCGCCTTATCTCTCTCGTGACCCGGATACTTGCTTACTTTTTTTTACTCGTTCCTTCGATCGTTTCCTCTCTCTCTCTCTCTCTCTCTCTCTTTCTATCTTTCGATCTTCCTCTTGCTCTTCGCCGTCCGTACTGTCACGCCAACGTGCCACTTTAACTCCGCCAGGAACTAATTACAGGAGGGAAAGTTTTCGAAACTCCCACCCCCCAACGGGGATGATACTCGGCGAGGCTTTCGATATTTTTTTGACTACTTGCTGCCTACTCATCGTCTCCCTCTCCTCTTCTTCCTTCTTCTTTTTTACTTACTCTCGTTCTCGCACACGCTGAGAAACTTTTTTCTTCTCCAAGAAGAAAATCTCGAGACAAAAGTTTCCTTGATTTCTCGACTGTTCGTTATTGTATCGATACATTGATCTTTTTAGTTTTATTAGAAATACAGTAGGTATTTATTGTTCGGAAAAGAACAAAAGTCTCGTTTTACTATTTACTCTATATAAATTTTCTTCCAACTACCGGACGTAAAAGTCCGTTTAAAAATCCGCTCTTAGGGTAGACTTTTTATGGGGATAAGCTGGTCGTATTGTCTCTCGTGCTTTCCCACAGACGTGGCCTTTCAGGTAGGTATACGAGGACGTAAGGAAAGTATCCGATAGGAGCTTCGAAGTCGTTTGCACCTTCGTATATACGCGAGAAAGCGCAAGGGTGTATGTGTGAGAGAGAGGGAGGGAGAGAGAGGGAGCGATTTTCATAAAGAGGAAACGATGTCGTACGAGATTCTTCTACCGAGAGGAACCCGTCGTCTCATCTCGCATTCATGTATTTACCGACTAACTGGCCGGCCACCGTAACCCGGAGGCAGCAGTGTTCTCTCCCGGTTCTGCTGCCTCTCACAGCGACAAGGGCTCCGCGGAGTCACGAAAGAAGAGAAAGAGAAAAAGAGAGGGAGTAGACGAGCGCAATAGTAGCTCTGTGGAGGGGATCGCAGAGCCGAGGGTAGACCTAAAATTAGAACGGTGAAGAAATCGACGCACGTCCCTGGGAACAAGCTGGCAAGTAGTAGTGGACTTCCTGCAGTCAGACGTGCCGTCGTATAAGTGGCTCTGCAGTGGCGGAAGCTGGGTCAAGTCACGCGGGGAAGACGACGAGGTCGATGACGACTACGACGACAAAAGTCGACTTCGTGGACTCCGCTCGCTCTGCTCGTCGTCTTACGAGTATGTTAGTAGTTTTGCGCCGAACCTAAAGACCCCCTTTCGGACTTAAATTCAGCGTAAGAAAGCGGCCATTGTCTACTACTCCCTAACCCTTTATAGCGTCCCCCCGTAACTTGGAAAAACGGACTTTGCTACTCGACGGCAAAATTTTAACGCAGCGATGCTAAGAGTCCGCAAGAGAGAAGAAAGGAAACGTTGCGACTCGACCCGCGGCTACTATTATTTTATTTTTGCCAAATTGATATTCCCCTCGCCGGTAAAACGTAGTGACGCGCGGCTGCCTATTTTTTTTTTACGGATCGAAGAACGAACCGCGCTACCGATTGACACGTGCGATAAGGGCGTTAAGCGTAACATCGGCTACGTTGTAGCCAGCTGTCGCCAGCGACGCGCACTCACTGCTGGCACCTCGTGTTTTTGACACGGCGATTTGGCCGATCCGCTAATATGATAATATCCTATCTATACTCGTGTAGAGATATATACATATATAATACATATATTCTATATATTCGTTCCGTTATTCGTTCCTACCAGCTAGAAATTAGTTGCACCGTAATTGATGGTACCTACCGCGTTTTGAAATGTCTGCACCTGTTGCTCGTTTTGCGACAATTACAAGTATACGTATGTAGGTTATTTTGCGTTCCAAGAACGTCGATCGCTCGAAATTATTGTAAGTGTTACCGTCCGCCCTCACCCCCACCCCCCACGAGCAGCGAGAACGTCGCGTAATTTCTCGAAATCTTAAAGTTCCTTGTCGCGATTTAGCGTTTACGGAAAACTTCGTGTGCTTCCTAAATAAACGATTAAGATCTTCAACGCGTTCCTACGTTCTTAGCGATTCGTTAAAAGTTCCCGAGTCCGTTCCCGCTAAACGAGAAACGATTACGTTACTCCAATTATGAATATTTCCTCTCACGAAAAGACTTCGCGTTTCTTTTTCTTCTTCTCTTTCACGGGTACTTCCACCGCTTTTTCCCCCATTAAAAAGGCTTACGCACTACGACTCGAGAAGGATCTAACGAGCGCTGAAGTTACCGCACGGCAAACGAAACTTTTGAAGTCCCTAATGCGTTTTACGTTTCAAACCATAAAACTCTTTTCTTTTCCCGGGAATTTTGACGCTTGTCGAAATTCACGAATACTATACAATATATACGATTAGAGTTTTTACATATCGCGTACCGGATTATTGGGTTTTTTAATTGACCGACTTCGATAAATCGAGAAAATGCTATATCGATCTTTTTGACGAGCTTTTTAAATAAATCATTTTTTAATAGATAATATCTACATATTTAAGTAAATGGTTATATTTGTCACCAATAATAAGAAATTGTTGCTACCTGAAAAGCGCGAAGTAGTAATACCAGAGTTCGTACTTTAAAAAGTCCCTTTGGAAAATACAAAACGTTCCTCGTACTACCTTCTCCAGGAAACCTCTCTCGAGCTTCCACCTACCACGATCAAAAAGTCCTGAACTAATTCCACGCTGTTCCGAGTCGTAAATCGACGAACTCTCGTACGCTCCAAAGACTACGAACACCAAGCTATGGTAGATAATAGATATGGGGGTCACGTATCTGCCGAATGCGCGATACAGATCGCCTATCGAAACACCAGGGCTATAAAGAGAAACAAGAACGACCCTGGACAATTATTGACAAGATTCGAGTCGTCGCGTTTTTGTAACTTCGAATAAGAAGAAGAAATTCCTGTATTTCGTTTTTCGTGGACGTCAACATTCCTATAGCATGAAGAAATCATTGATTAACCGATAAAAAGAAACAAAATCTTCCTACGAGCACGTTAACTCATTAGTTCGAGAGTAGCTAGTAGCAACGTCTGACTATGCGTTGACTACTTCCACTGACGATTTTCGTACGCTCCCTTTCTTTTGCTCTCTCTCTCTATCTCTTCCCGCGTTGTAACTTCACCTTACGCAACGTGCGTATTCGTATCGCAATACATATTACAGACGTGCCATTATCGTTTTTACAATCTCTAAGAGCATGCTAAATGAGCTTCGATTTGTGAAACTTTTAAATGGGATTACGAAGGTATAAGAAAGGGGAAAAAGGAAAAGTCTCTTTCTCGAATTTTTCTCACGAAATTCGTCGTGGACGACGATAAAAGAGCGTAAAACAAGGAAGGAAAAGGCCTCGAGAATTACAGAGAAGAGTCGCACGGTAGTGGTAGCACCGGTCTCTTGAAAGGCGTGCTTCCTCTTCGCACCGTCCGCAGGGTCTGCAATTCAAACGGGTACCTTGTAATTTGCTTAATGTCCGGGACGGTGGGATAAGTCGATGTTTTCGCCTCGAGACACGGTGCGAGTATACACTGCACACGTGCACACACACGTACGTGTTTTTGCGATGAACGCTCGCGCGCACACACGCGATGAAAGATAAAGAGGAAAGAGAAAGTAATGATACAAGGTAAAGGAAGGATAGTAGAAACGTCGATTATGGGATGGTGAGTCATGCGAATTCGAGAACGATATCCTTACAAAATCGAATCGTCTGCTACCTCCTCGAAAAGAGTAAGAGGAAGGGTGAGAAAGGAGAAGAGGAAGAGGGGAAACTTGGGAAAGAGGATTCTACGGTTTTGCGGAGCAATTCGAGAATACCTCGTGAAAAGTGTCATCCCTCTTCTTTCGTGGACAACGTGCGCTCGCGTGCGCACGCGAGTAGACTTCGGTCGCTGCCGTTGCTGACCGAACAGCCACAGCTAGAATATAACCAAACTGCGAACGGAAAATCGGTCCCAGGGAAGGCTGATCACGTAGACCGGATTCCGCACCGCCCCCGAATCGAACTGAATTAAACCAATCTCGGAACGGGGGGATTTAAATAATTGAAATAAACTTCGAGTCCGCCGACTCGGCACATCGGCTACGACTACTCCCTCTCCCACCCTCCATTGCCCCTAAATAGCATCCCACTTTGAACGATTACCCCACTCTTCTCCTAACCGTTCACCCCTCCCTCTTTTCCCTTCCCTTCTTCTTTCCTTTTTCCGCCTCCTCCTCCCCCGGCCGATTCGACTCCTTTCGCCGAATGAAATTCTTCGCTATTCGAAGCCGAAAAAGAAGAAGAAGAAAAAGAGGAAGCCGAGACACTGCACCGTTCCCTCCGTTCGACCTTCTTCGTTCCTCCGAGACTCGTAACTTCGTGTTCGATTTGAAATTCGGATTGAAGGCTAAGTTAGGGGGATGTGGAGGCTCGGAGTTGGGGCCCGTAGCGAGCGTGGATCATCGTCGTTTAGGACGCCATTCGATGGATCCTTCTCGATGCGTCGCTCATATTAATTCTGACGCGCGATAATGTACTTTTAAAAGCCACCTTTTCGATGATCCATTATTCATGTATTTTACATCTCGGAATTCTTTTAAAGAAAACCAGGGCAAATATGCAAAGTATATAAAAACTCCTTCTCGGTAAGATAAGTTACGATTCTAAGTAATTTCGCGTCGAACGAACTTTGCCGCGGAAATCGATACTTATATTTAACTATTATATAATAGATAAATATAAGTATAACTATTAGGTATATAATAGATATATCATAATATACTTATACATTTCGCAATGATGTCCCTTTACAATTTACTCCCTCAAGATGGAAACATTCTTCGAACGATGGTACCTACTCTGTTGAAAAAGAGGGAGAGATCGATCAAGCTAACGAAGCAATATAAACATACCACTTTGAGTGGGCGGCTTTCTACTTTGTCGTTCGAGTTTCGTTCCGAAATTATGTTCGAGAAAGATAGAGGGATGAATAGCGAGAAAGGCAGGACACAGGGGGGCAGAGGAGAGGTGGTAAAGCCGAATGGAAAGAAAATCCAATCGAAAATGGAAGCGAAACGATACCGTCGCTCGATTTCCCTAAAATAATTCTGCCGGGCGTTGATGAGAATTCAACGCCGTTCATAAAGGATCTTTTGTCGCTCGCTTATATATTACCTTCGCGTAATCCTCGTCGTTTGTGTGAGCGTGTGCGCTCGTTCCCGCGCACGCGCGCGAATCTAAACCCAACTTCTTTATTTTTTGATCGCTCTACGCCCTCTCCCTTCCGTCCATTCGTCGTTCTTTTTAGTTCGCACGTTTTTTCGAGCCAGAAAGGCATTCCCCGTGCGATCATTACACTATCGGACTTACGACCCGTTTACTTTCCATAAAGGTGAAAGGGAAAATGGTGCGGTGAGGTTCGGGAAGATAGAAGGAGAAAAAATAAACTGTAGAGTCTTCCTTCCCATCGGCTCTCTCCCCCCTTCTTCCGTAAATCTTCGAACGATAAGAACGAAACGTTACGACAGCTGTACCAGGTCGGATGAAATCTCTCATTGGTATCTAACTATCTAGTCTACTTATTTCGTTGCACATTTCGATTCGTCTAACGTTTCGACGACGAAACGAATTACTTTAATGGACCTCAAATCTGGATGGGGAGCGTTCCTTGGTAATTATCGGGAGTATGAGCTTCGTATAAAAATCACAGGCATGGATTACCTACGGTAGAAGGATCGAAGAGAAGACGAAGGATCCCGACGAATTTTCAGAGGAGTAATCCTCCAGCACGGGAGACGA
Organism: Odynerus spinipes; assembly: GCA_032403825.1. Lineage (NCBI taxonomy): Eukaryota > Metazoa > Arthropoda > Insecta > Hymenoptera > Vespidae > Odynerus > Odynerus spinipes. The sequence continues at coordinate 4,731,333 of JAIFRP010000021.1, read as the reverse complement.
AAAGGCTTTTCGCTTTTTGCGCGAGCAAAACCGACTTTTCTTTCTCCGTCCTTCTCTGTCCTCCGTAGGAAAAGAAACGATAGAATGAGAAAGAGAGAGTGTGGGAGGGAAACTCGCCGGATCTTCGTCACTCGGCGTTATCGCGAACTCGTTAAAATCCCTCGGAGAACCGTAAGGATTTCCACCTTGCATTCGTCCAAAGATTCATTTCTCACTCTCCGAGCACGAAAGAGGAGAGAGAGAGAGCGTCGTTCAGGAAGCCGTCTTCTCTTTCTCCTTCATTCTCTTTCTTCTCCTTCTTCGCGCTGTCCGTGTTCCCTCGGGGGAAAGTTATAAGCCACGGGATTATAATGACGAGTCGATAAGGGAGGACAAGAGAAAAAGGGAGCTCCCAAGAAATCGCTATTAACTCGGGAGCTTCCTGCTTTCAGTAGGAACCGTAAACCCCGCGCCAGGATTGCTATCGATCGTCATCGAGAACCAAAGAAAGCTATCTTCCACTTCTTCTCCTAACCGTGCTCTTCCTCTTCGCATCCTAGCCGTGTATCTTTTTTAGTAAAAGTTGATCAAATCTTTCTGCGAACATCAACGGAGGTTTCAAAAGCATTTCGGAATTCCTCTTTTACATTGAATATTTTGATCGTATTAGAAATAAGACTGGAACAAAGCGTACTATCCGATCTTTCCCGGTAATCCAGCTTTCGATTCACGTTTTCGAGTTTCTCATACATACACACATACGATCCCGAGCGCGTTCGCAAATCATTCGACAAAATATTGCCGGCGTCCCTCCACACGGTCTCCCGTTACGCGATACGAGCTCGTGGACAATTTGTTATCTGCTTAATTAATAATCTAGCACCGCGAGCGTAGGTATAAATTATTTTACTATGATGCTCCCAGCAATAAATATCACAGGTCCGCGAACGACGGGCATAATCGACGGTCGTTCGGAATTAATCTACGACTCGTCGATCCGACCACCAGCCGGCGGACGAATCGATGAAATTTTCTGATCACCAGCTCACCATTTTCCCAAGGTCTCTTTTGATTATCCTTTGTTAATTTCGTTAATAGAATGTGTTCTCTTCATCGGTGCGATGGCTCGGCTGGACAGTCGATTTTTGACGGCACGTTATAATTACGTTGAAACCGATACGCCAGCTATCACTATACTACGCCACGCGTAAGCGTCTCTCTCTATAAATTCGTTTCGTTCATTTTCGTTCGGCAAGCTTTCCCCGAGATCAAACGAAACGCCGCGCGTCGCGTCGCGTCGCGTCGCGCTAAAAGCATTATCGAATTAAATAACGCATTTCCTATAAAGGAGATCGATTTTCATTATGTAATAAAATGGCCGTACGCGCGCGTCTCGTCGTTATCACTTCCGATAATTTTTGAAAGCGTGTACAACGACGTCGAGCACGCAGAATCGAGTCGAGCGAATTCGAAGCATTATCGGATATCGCTAGCTGTCCTACCATAGAAATCCAAGTGAAACTTTTCGAACGTTCGAAAAGTTTAAACTAGGAACATCGAACTCGATTATTACTTCGACGAAGTCGAGCAAGCAAACGAGCTTAGGAGCCGAGGAGTGCACAGTCGTAGCTACCAGCTCGACGGATTAACAAGAACACGTTTTCGTCTATGGAAAATCACTATCGCCTTCGCGTTTTCTTCCCTTTTTCCAATTTTACCTCCCACCGTGTTCGCCTTCTCAAAGTCGTTCCTTCGTGTTTCGCGACCACTACGATATGCCTCGCTCGCCTCGAAGCGGCGTCATATGCGCACACGTCGTTGCCGTTCGCCGTTCAAAAACTTTCGAAAACAAGGAAATTGCAAGAAGATCGTCGTTGTTTCTTTTGTTTTCTTTCTTCCACTTTCAGACTAAACTTTCGCGGCTCGATTCTCTCTCTCTCTCTCTCTCTCTCTCTTCATCTTTTCTTCTTTCTTCATACCACGAATCTGATCTAGAAAGCAAGTCGAAATTTCGTTTTTCGATTCGAGCCGACTTCAGTTATCGTCGTTCCTCCCAGCTAGAAGAGATGGTTATTTTATGAACGTCGAAAGGTTCGACGATCACGGTTCGTCCTCGTATTTCCTACAGAGCGCATTCTTATCTTTGAATTTTGCAAAAGTCGAGGAGAAGAAAAGTATAAGTGTGTGGGGTAGATGAAAGCGGAATAATAATTTCTCGAGAATACTAAATCACGAAAGTATTGGTGATCGCGAGTTGGCAAGTAGAACACGAGCGCGCTGGATATTTCTTATCGCGACAACGTTCGGCCCGTTAATCTACTCGACAGAAATATGAGCCTTTCTTTCTCTCTATCCCTCTCTCTCTCTATCCCCCCCTCTCTCTCTCACTCTCTCTCTCTCTTTTAGTGCTATTTATAAACGCTATCTGATTTGTTCGCGAATATGCGAGAGAGCGTTTTACATGATGTACGTTAACTCGCTGGTAAATCGTAAAGCGAGCCATCTCGTAAACCACAAATATATTTAAAGCGAGAAGTTCACGGGTGTGAGCTCGACGGAACGAGCTCGCTACCGTCGATTTTCCTCGTGGGACGATCTATGCCCTCGGGAAGAAAAAGAGAGAAAGAGAGAGAGAGGGAGAGAGTGCACGGTGTACCTGTCGTAAAACCAAAAGTAAAGATCTGCCACCTGAAATGTCACGGGACTCGTTGTTCGCGAATACCGACCGATGCTCCACTGTGTCCTATCAAATCCAAAATGATGACCCATTCGAACTTCGACCGCGAAAACTTTCGAATTAGTTACGACGATTATTCTTCGTTACTCGAGAACGTTAGTACGTACTTCCCGTGAGAAAATAAAAGAAAATAGCTTTGTTTAGATCGAATCCTATTCCAAATTTTAGAACGAACGAAAGATTTTATAGAGATGGCGATTTATTTTCCTAGGAATTTGTCGGAAAATAAAAGAACGTTACAAAAGAAGATCGATAGAACACGCCCGTCACTCGATCGATAATCGTCTTGTAATACTATCGATAGGTAAGCGGTTTGGTCGTTACTCGCACTTCGACGATTTTCGGGTCTCGGCGACACGCATAATTTCGGTTAACGACGATTTTACGAGGGCCGGAAAATTAATTTTCTGCGAAGCAGTAACACTGAGACGAGGTTAGTGCAAAGGGTTTGGCCTATTCACCCTTGTCACTCGCGCTCGAACTCACTAGTACCCTTTTAGAGCGCTTTTCGCGTTCACCCTTATCTTTACTACCTTTACGCACCGACATCGTCTACTACACTTCTGCCTATCCCTTTAACTCCGTGTTACGTGCGCTATAAATTATCACGGAAGGAAGAAATAAGGGATAAAAAAAGAGAGAGAGAGGGAGACATGGTTGTTACCAGCTAAAAGTAATTACCCTCCACGTCCACGAGGATTAATTTTTCGCGAAACCCTTAATTCAATCGACGATTCTTCGGTTCGACGATCTTCTTCTTTATTTCTACTCACCGTTGATTCCCATCGAAGATTACGCGAACTCTCCCGATTGCTTCGCGCGCCCGTAGCTTGCGACAAGCTGTCGTTATCATTATCACCGTTATTATCGACATTACGTGTCACCGACGCGTACTATTATTATTCTCACGCGATAGTCCGCTGATTTACGTAGTCATCGGATAACACGCGGAACTGTATCGTATATGCTGGTTAGAATACTTAGATATATACTTAGGATACGGTATGGGCATTGAAATTAAAAGGAAGTTGAGCCGGGGAGATGCCGGTAGCTTCGGCTACGACAGGATATTCATGAATATATGTATGAATAACGCGAATGCGATACGTACGTAAGAGAGAAAATAGCTGGTTGTGTTTCGCATACGCTAAAAATCATATGAAAGCAATATCGATGTTTTTTTTACCGATCGACTTCAATTTTTTCAAGACTCGTATACACGGCTAACGATTGACTCAATAAAACTCGAAAAAAAGATACCGAACGCGAATTCTTCGTTTTGTACATACATTCACACTTCTCAATCATACGTCGATCGCAATTCCAAAACGAGTATATCTCAATGCGTTTGATACGCGACGCGTTGGACATAAAATGTCGCGTCATATTTTCGGTGAGCGTCAATTGAGTTATAAACTATGGATTTAAATGAAACACGTTATGAGGGATCGTCGAGAGAGAGACAGAGCACGGTGTTTGTTAAAGCGCGTTCGTTGGCGTTAAGTAGATTAATTGTCCTTTGATATGCGCGCTTTAATAAATTTTCAATTACGCCTAATCGTACGAGAGCGACGGGAAATCGTGTGAAAATTTGACTTATTCGTTTGGTGACGTCGAAACAGTGGTATGAATATCGACGTTGCTAAGGAAAGAACGGAAAGAAAAATGAGAAAAGTTCATTTGCATGAGGAAGCGATTCGTTAAACCGTGCGATAGGAAAGTCGTGTAGCATAACTCACGGACGTGCCGTGCGTGTACGCGTAAATGAGAAGACGCCTACGGAGTACGCCACTCTAATGACCAATTTGAATAAATACGATATTAAATCTCGTAGTCGCGTCGTCGATGTCGGATAACCCCGTGTCCGGTCACCGTTCGGCCGCATGCGGCGGCATGCAGCCAGGGCAGCGTATCGCAACGAGGAAAAGAAAAATTGCCGCCCGTGGAGATACAAACACGAGCCATTAGCGTTTCCATTGTTTTCCATATGCAACGTTGACGAATGCTGGAAAAGAGCGTACCGACGGACGTTTGTCGTGCGCACACACCGTTTCTCTATCTTCCTCTCTCTCTCTCTCTCTCTCTCTCTCTCTCTCTCTCTCTCTCTCCTCTCTCTCGTACTCATGCGTGCGAGTGCGCGGGCTCGTGCGTTTCCGCTCTAGCCAGCCGATTTTTTTTTGTTTTACTTCTTTTTTCTTTCTCGGTATACATACGCGAAACGGGCCAAGCGCGATTCCATCGTGCGACGCGGCGCGTAAAGTAGCGTTCATTAATTAACTCGTTTTTAATATCCTAGAAAAAGAAATTAATTCCTCCATCCTTCCCTCCTCCCTTTCAGCCATTTGCCAACATACACCGTAATTGCCTTTTTTCTCTCTCTTTTTTTCTTTATCTCTCTTCCTCTCTCCCACCCCCCTGCCCCAGCAGCCATTCTTTTTTCCTTAATCAAGATTTCATACGCACTCCGCGCATCGGCCTACGTGTACCGGCGATCGATATCATTGGTGGCCTGTGCTACAATATACGGGTAGAAATGAACCATCAGAAACCGCATTCGCCTATTTTCATCGATGCCTTTACGTATCTCGATTTTCGCATCGGGTATCCTTTCCACCGATTGATTCTGCATCTATGCGATGCGTGTCGAGTTCGAAGACCTCATTCGCTACTTCAAGTAAGTATCGACGGGATTCGAATCGATAGTCGAATATTTATTGAAATTCGAAAAAGTCGATGCCTTCGAAATTGTCTTCAACCTTCCCTTTTCCTCTCTACATTGAAATATCGATTTTCATCATGACGCGCGTGTACTTTACGGTCCTTTATGAATATCTCATATAAAACTGGTCGATAAAAAAAAAGCAACAACGCCCACTGTTGAATTGAATAATCTCCTGCTTTGCGAAGTTTGTTAATTCGAGTGGGAATGGGTCTGCTGGAGACATTTTAAAATTCTTTGAAATAGATAAAGGTACAACACGTTCTCTTTCTCTCCCACCCCCCTCTCTCTCTCTCTCTCTAATTGAATTCGGACCTTACATGGCGGCATTTAGGGGAGGCCACAAACAGATACGGGCCGCATATGTCAGGTAAATAGAATTTCGGGCGGGTGTTCGGAGAGGACGCGGCTGCAGGATGTTTAATCGGACAGGATGCGCTCAATGTCCTGAAAGGCTATCTGTCTCGATATACCGGCTGCGCGACCGCACGCAGACGAGAGAGAGAAAGAGAGAGAGAGAGAGAGAGAGAGAGAGTAGATCCTCTCTCGTGCTTGCGAGAGAACAGAATACGTCGTTGCGTAATGCAGTGACAATGAGGACCCATATTAAACCGGTAATGGCACCATTCAGCCACGCGATAACCCTCGCGTCGCCGTTATCTCGTCGCTTATTCCCATCCGACCGATCGTCCGTCCTGCCAAGCCCCTTTTTTCTAGCCCCGTGTTCTAACACGCCCTGATCAGATTTTATCTTCTATCTCTTGCCCTCTCCCTCTCTATCTATTCCCCTCTCATTCTGCCTGGTCTCTCTCTTTCTACACCTATTCCCTCCCACGCAATAAAGATCTAACACGAAACGATACAATTTAGATCCCGATAAGAGATTCAGCCATCGCTAGAAAAAACCCACCCGCCGTGGTAACTTACCAGAGAGAAAACAAGGGTTCATCGACTTTTTTTTTACTCGTCCCTTACGAGGTCATCGATATCACACCCTCGATTAGAAAGGACACTTTCCCATCGGCATGCAAATCGGTGCGATCCCTCTCTCTCTCTCACTCTATCTCCCAAACTGTTTTTCTACTAGAGCCGAGTCGAGCCCCCAGCGAAGCTCGATTTTTCAGCGAACGCAAGAATACGCGCACCGGCTAACAACGTTTTAGAGCGAAACAGGGTGATCTTTTTCTATCGTTCCTGCCTTTTCTATGTATCGAGAGAACCGATTTCACATCACGATTCTATGTCTCTCTCTCTCTCTCTCTCTCTTTATCTCTTTCGCTCTCTGTGTCTCCATCCTTGCTGAGCAAGTATCCGAACAGGATACCACCGAACGCTCGCGAAAAAGCGAACGCAGCGTGCCGGATACGATCCAGGATGTACTTCCGCCAGTTTTGATTCCGTCGTGCAACCTCATTCCACTTCTCTCTCTCTCTCTCTCTCTCTCTCTCTCTTTCTCTCTCTTTCTCGGCTTACTCCCCGACTCGCACAAGCGGAACTCACGACCAAATATCGACAGAGTCGTGTCTCTAGACCTTCTACCCCTCCTCTTTTGCCCCCTACAGCTTCGTGCTCCTCGCTCGCATCACACCGGACGAAGAGGAATACATACACTCAATGCATCGGGGACCCTGCTGGTGGATATCAAATATTCACGTTCCTACCGTCCAAGGCGGAAGATCCTCTTCGATCCTCCGTACTAGCTGCTTTCATGCTTCCGGTATCAGTGCCATCGCTGTTATCAGATTATTAATATTCGCCGGAAGGGAAAGCTCGTATTTTGATGTTACGCCACCGGTATATTGAATATAAAGCGAACGCGATATAATGTAAATCGTAACACTTCTGAAACTGGGAATTCTGTACAATTCAAACACGTTATACGATGTAGCACCGAGCGAGTGAAAATCATGTCTATTCGATATTATTAAATAAATCCAAACACGAGTTCTCGAACTCGCTTCGCGTGACCAATAAATATGCAACCTAATCAGAATCCGCATATCGTAAATCGTCAACCTCGTTCGCGAACAAATCAAATTACTTCCAGACAAAAATTTGCGGGCTTTATTTTTTAATCCTCTCTACTTATTTATCGTAACGTGTGAGCGATCGCGGTGGCGTTTATAAACCGTCGTCGTATACCGTGCAAATAATGAAAGTAAATGAGGGAGAGATAGAGAGAGATTCTCGAGTCCACCATTCAAAACAATCTACCCTCGCAATCGCATGCCCGTGTCGCGGACTCGAATCCTACGGCCGACAGAGCCGTATTTACGCACATACGCGTGGCTGATTTCTCTACACAACAAGCTACGGCGCACGTTCGCGTGCGTACGTGTTCGTCTATGCGCGCTTGCGTATATACATCGCGCCATTGGATCCCTTGTATCCTCGAATCGATCGGAGAAACTATCGCGTCGTGTTCGAATAAATCACGGCCAAGTGCAATGCAGGAAATCCGCGCTCGAGAACCACGTTTCCGGACGGATGTGGCTTTCCGTAATTTTCTCGATTGGTTAATTATGATTGACCTGACGCTGATGGCACGAGACGTGGCTCTAAAATGTATATTTTATTTCTTCTAAAGAAAAGAAAGAGGATTGGAAGAAAAGAAATAGATTATTATACGGTATTGGAATCAGTGGAAAAAGAATGATTGCATTTTAATGATCAATATTTTTGCGAATTTTCAACAGAGCTACTTGTTTGCAAGCTAACGAAGAGATATGACGAAGTAGCCATTAGCTTCGAAACGACTCGACGAGATATATGTTAACGTCTACGATGATATATCATGAAGCATTCTATCGACGACTATACGTATGCGTATACACCCACGCAGTGGGAACGTATTTTATTTGAGACATTATTATCGGCAAATAGGCGGAAAAGAATTGTGAACGAAGATAAACGCGAGGAACGCTGATATTTCTAATTTCCCGCATAGTCTTCCATAGCACCGCCTAACCGCATTATTTCATCCGATTGTCAAAACATTCCAGCTGCTGGAATATCGGCGATCGTTTATCGATCGAATGAGTCGTCGTCGAGAGTCCCGCTTCCAGAAGCCTAACTCTGTATTTTTACAGCAACGTAGTTACGTACGAATCAGGAAAAACGAAGTGTACTCGAGTTTGAACGACGAAGAGAGATGGAAGAAGTGTTCTTTTCCCGGTGAAACGTTATGTCTATCTTTCCACGTTGTCAATTTTACTACCACCTGCTC
>JAIFRP010000021.1:4696346-4719598 GCA_032403825.1 Odynerus spinipes | reverse complement strand
GGCGTAATACGCTTCGTTACAATGTCCACATATAACGCGTGAAATTTTAAGGATGCTCTTTCCTCCTTCCATTCCATACTCACAGTGGTGGAACTCCGAAATGTACGGAACGCATTAAAGGGATTTGCTTTAATGGATGCTCGCTCGTTCTATAATTTCACGATAGAAAGGTTAAAAGGGAGGAGAACGGGTCGATGGACGCGAAAAGGAGCTGCTTACGTTCCCTAGCTCGAACTCGAACTAAATTCACGCGTATCTGCATGCACGCGCGCGCCAGTTTCTCCACCGCGGACGCTCATGAAGCTAGAAGCTTTGAAGTTCGAGTAGAACCGCGATATCGTTGAATTTGTAAGCGACTATCGCCAGGAGTAATATCCCGCGTGTGCTGGCTAAACGGATAGGGTCTCGTTTCTACGTACTGGCTGCTACTGGTTCTTTCGCGCGAGATGCGTACCGCGCACACATCTCGTTGTAACCACCTGTTGCGGAATGACAAAGCGTCAGCCGTATATCGGTGAGCGTCTAATAACGCTAACGTGTCGATGAACCGAACTACTTGAAGACGTCGCGAAGATCGAGACGTTAGACATCGGAAAAACATCGGGACATTAAAATTCGACATGAAAAATCCATTCCTCTCGTTTATTTAACCCCTTCCACTAATTCATACGTCTAAACGCGAATGATTCAGAAGAGCCGTCTGGCTGCTAATAAATTCCCTTAATCGCATTCACTGAACATATACAGCCACGCATTTATTTAGCAACGAATCCACTCTTTAATTTCCGCGAACATATTCCGGCGGTGGAAGAGGCTGTTCCGTATAATAAATAAAAAAAAAAAGAAGGTACGCTCGTGGTGCGATTCTCTCCGGCCGTGTTGTTTACACGACGAATACGCTAAAAGGACAAGACGTAAAAGCGAACGCGCCCATTCGGGGAGATGACTCTCGTCTCTCTTCTCTCCCACCCCGTTGTCGCTCGTAAAACACGGTGCCTCGCTAATTCGCGAAAGAGAATCCCACGCTAATTGTATGTACGAAGAAGGAGAGGAACACGGGACGTGGCGTAGCGATGACTAAGAGGATTTCGACGACAGCCGCCCGGAAATCGAAAGGGCGCGTCTCCGGGATGACGTGTATATAAGAAATAGCTTTTCTCTCTCTCTCTCTCTCTTCTTCGCTCTTTTCGTCTCTCTTTCTCTTCTTTCCATCACCTATGAGCTAACCTACGAAAAGGAACACGCTCGTGACACATCGGGTCTCGTACCAAAGATCGATGTTACCTATATTACTCGCGTTCGAAGATTACGTCGTTCCTTCACACACACCCCCCCTCACCTTTCTTCTCTCACTATCACCCCGTTCATCCACATGCATATATTCGGATTTGGGATAATCCGATATAGAGACGAGATGTTCTTGACGCTCGAGATTCATGTTACGTATTTCGATTCGCGTGTAATTTATGCGTTGCCTTTCCTCCCCGCCCGCTCGTTGTATACATCGCCGTGTTAATTAGAGACGCTATATAATCAAGACGAGACACCCAAGTTCTCGATCTCGGTTCTATCTTCGATTAACGCTCTATCGGTAATTTATTTGATTTGAATAATAGTTAACACGATGATTACCTTTTCATTCTCTTGTTCGTAATGAACTTCGTCGATCTCGGACGTCATCAGTTTTAAGCTCTCCTAAACCTTAATCCCTTCAAACGTAGCTACTCTCGATCGTTTCCGCACGGAATCGACGCTCGCACCGAGCGGCTCACGCTTTTCGTGATTATGGTAAAGCGCGACGAGCAATACGTACGAGAGTTAACCCTCGCGCTATGACGTACTTACTTGGACACACCGTACGTACTGTGCATTTTGCTAAATCCATCGTTAATGCGAATCCCATTGGCCGGTAAGCGTTATACGTTGGACATTCGCAGTACGCGAACACAATTAACAATAATGGCCGGCATATCGGCGCGTGTGATTAGTTTCCGAGCGTGAAGCTCACGTCATTTGTTGGATTAATTTAAGCCTGACTAATTTAGCGAAATCACAGAACGGCGGGCACGGAGCCGCGAAGCGCACAAGTTAAACGCTCGAAAATAATCTAATAGCTCGCGAATAAAGGCGGCGGGATATATTTGACGCTCGATAAGATATCGGTCGTATGTACGGATGTATTATAGTTGATTCTTGGATGAGTCGAAAATACTCGAAAGAGCGAATTTTGTACAAAGGTTACTGCTGGTATTCCATTAACGTGAGGATAACCGAATTATATAGCCAATTGCATCTTCTCCGGTGCTAATCCAGTATGAAATACACAGAATTGCATACATTTATACATATTTACACAGACTACATAGGATTGCGCTATGTTTCCTTATTGCACACGTATATTGTATGTCAAACGTGTATATTTTTACGTCAAACGTGTTATCTGATATTCAATAAAATTGATCAATTTCAGACGATGTCGCGTCACGATATATTTCCGTTCTATCGCAATAATTAGAAACACAATTATCAGAATAACGCTCGAATTAACATTGCGTACTGCTTCACCGAAAGCGTTATCTCTGTCGACTCTATTCATGCGAACGGAACGATATCCCGGAAGATACTAGAAACTTCCTGTACAGAGCAAACATTTGTTTCATAGCCCAAACCACGTGACATAGCGTAAGTTAATCACTCGATTATTATTGAAATGTCATACAAGTGATGTTCAAACTTTTTTTGTTCCTCCATTCATCCATCCGTCGTCCGCAATGAAGCACGCGATTTATACCCGCGAGAAAATAAAGAGTAGGTATACACGGACGACAAACGTTGCGGCTCGTTTAACGTCCATTTAATCGTGCGGCAAACGCGGAGATACAATTAACCTTAGGGGGAAGAGGGTTTTCCTCGATGCGCACAGCCAACGGAATTGCCCGGTACCGCCGGGGTTAATTTAAAGGGGTAAGTTGGATAGGATGTGACCGACGTAGAAATAACGACGTTATCGTACGGAGCACGGAAACTCGGAGTCGAGCTCCGATACTTCTCGAGAGTCGAACCTACCGGGAATTACCATACGGATTCTTTCGAGCTTCCAACCTCCCTCTCTTCTCTCTCTCTCTCTCTCTCTCTCTCTCTTTCTCGATATGTTTCCCGTGCGACGTGGAACTCCAATTTGTCACCGCACGAATTCGCGCTGGTCCGTTTTCGCGGGCCATACGTATGTAAGCCGACCGCGAAAGTTGTAATCCCCTTCGAGCGAAGCGATTTAGGCGTTACGCGTTCCCGAAACTTTCTCAGTCGAATTCCCGACGATTCCATGGCGATCCTGAACACGGCTGCAGTTATGCGATGAGGTGACTCTTTTTAAATCGCTACGATCTACCCTCTTCTCATCGTATTTCACTTTATATTCCTTCTTCTTTTTCATCCACGTTAATCTCCTTCGTTTGCTCGCGATTGAGAATTTTTAATCGATTGATAGTAGGTTATATATACATTTTCTTCTTATATACCACAGCCAATATCACGTTAATAATGTCTACCAGTCTGGACCCGTCTACTCTTCCAAGTTTCTCTTTTTCTCAAACTGACGGATTTCTCCGGGAATCGCGACGACTCCACTTCCATCGACTTTCGTCTCGCCGCATCGAACGAAACTCGATATACTGCATGAGAGCTCCGATGGTCTCTGAATATTTAAAGAAATCCCACGTGGATCTAACGCGATTCGCACGATTCCTTTAGAAACTCCGATACGTCAAGGATAGGAAAATAGAAAGGACTGAGAGTACCCTTGGAGATTGCTCAGTCAGACAGAAAGAGAAAAACAAAAAGAAAAAGAAAGAGAGATAGAGAGAGAGAGAGAGGAAGTAGAGAAAAGTAAGTACTTGACGGAAGAGAAATAGAATCAAGTGACAAAGTACAAATAAAGACCGATTCTTGAAAGAGTATACCAGAGGGAACGACAGAAAGTTAGACAAATCTTGCTCTACTCTCGGCGAACTTAAACTCTCACGCATCCTTTTATAGATCAGGAAATCATCTCGAGATATCGAGAAACTAAGAAGACGTCCTCGTAAATACGAACGATAGAAACACGAATTTTAATAAGCTTAAATACAAAAAAATAACATATTAGGATTACGAATCGATTACGCTTCAATTTTCTTCCGATTATTTGTACTGACAGATAGCTAGATGGCTCTTCGTAATAGTAGCACCGTCGTCGGTATTACTTCTCGCGCGGACTCATTGATACCGTCAAGCACGCGGAAAATGCGACAATGATTCTTCGCGTACGAGTGATCTCTTCCCATTATTCATCGTATCAACGAATACGTACGCGATAAGTCTCGTTTTTCTCCTGAATCGGGACGTATGAAAAGATCCAGGTCATGTGCCGGTAGTATGTATGAACGCTTCGCGTTGTACCGCGGGTGGTATGAGAGCGAGCGAGTCAGAGACAGAGAAAGAGAGAAAAAAGAGGGTGTTTCAAAGCCGGCGTGCACGTTAAAGGCGAGAGATGGAGAGAACGAGAGGAAACAAGCGTGCGAGAGAAATGCGAATCGCCGGGCAGCTTTCCACGTTTGATCCACAAGCCTTTGCAACATTTTTTTCGTTCTGAGGAGAGCTCGCGTAGATGGCTCTCGAAAAGAAAAAGAAGTCGTCTGGACTGGCTAATCACCGGATATGCAACGCGGAATATACCACAGCGCGTTTCAAAACTTGAGCGTGGGAAGCGTCGGGAGAAAAAAGTTACTCGCGAACAGGAGAATATCAATTGCGGAGTGTTCCTTTTCACTCTTTCATTAAACAGGCGATCCGCGTTATTAGATCGAAATGATCCGGCTATTTATCTTTGACCAATTTCAAAGAAAACTATCTACGTGTCTTAAAGAATATTATCGGAGGCATAAACGTAGCTATCCGATGGGTTAGTTGTAATCAAGAGAATCCGATCACGAGAGGGTAACGTTAGATTATGTTGTTGTTAGGAAGGACCCAAACCCTATTATTCCATCTCACGTGCGGGACGATACAACACCACCTTCCCTTCTGAACGATGAACGTCCTACCAGCTGGCCACCACCCAGTCACCCGGTCGGTAGCATATCATAGGCACACCTCTATTCTGTTTCCCCCCGGAAAATCAATATCAGAGGTCAGCAGCGCCTCTCGGTGGGTGGCTCTCGTCGGAGACAAATCTCAGTGTCTGGAAAATCCGTGCTTAGCGTCAGCTAACCTCACGCAAAATCTCTCTACCGTTGGCCCCTCGCTAAACGTTAGCAATCGCGAACGTTTTCAAGTACTAGAGAAGAAGGAAGAGGATTACTCGACTTGGCCGTGCTCGTGCGTGTACGTGTACGGGTGAATCTTCCGAGCGAAGAAGTTGAGCCGTCGTTTCGCTTTTAGCCCCCCACGAGTACGATACCTCGCGCGAGAGTGAACTCGCCAAGTTCGAGAAGCGGAAGACGTCGAGCGAAGAACCTAACCTCTCGTCGTGTGCGAGCCTCGTGCGTTTACCATCGATGTGTATCATCCTGAACAGCCGCCATATTGAAGAGCGATAGCGACGCCATCGACGAAGCTCCTCTCTCCGTGGCGCGGCGCTTTCGAATTCCTCTCTACACACTGTACACTTTGATCGTGATTTAAGATCGTTCGGATCTCGCGCGTATTTCTCGCAAGTACAACCAACCAACGATAAAAGCATCGATCTTGATCAGCCATTACGTAGTCAATTAGCGTCTCTTATCTAAGCTCTATATAGTGAATTATTTATTTATCTCTTGTCGATGTCGGCATGCTTTCCTTTAATGCATATCTTTTATTATCTTATTATTATTATTAAGTTATTTATTTAGTCGCATCAACCTCAATGGTTATTTTTATTATCTTAGTATTCGATCTTTTTACTTTATTTCGCACGAAGCATGCCACCGTCGCTCTTTCTATTTCTATCTCTCTTTTCCTCTATCTCCGACCCCTTGATGTAACCTACGAGGAATGTTTCAGGAGTAAGACGTATTAATTATCTCCAGGAGAAGCGAGTACGAGTAAATTCTCTTTTACGCTTTAAGACACCGACGAATTTCTTTAATTGTGTTAGCGGAAAGTTAAGAAATTCTTTAAGGTTTCGCTGCGAGGACCCCGCACATCCGTACGCTATCCTACGTCTCGAGTTCTTTGACGCAGACACTGTAGATTCTCTTTGAAGTCTAAGCTTTTCTATCTTCTCTACCTGCTTCACCTTTATACACGTATTTAGAGCTACGATGAAGCCTCTCCCTCCCTCCCACCCTCTCTCTCTTTCTCTCTCACGCGCGAAGTAACTTTTACGCATTTCCTTTGAGGTCGATAAAAGATGCCTTTGAAATCTACGGAATCGTCGAAATGCGGTTGAGCGTAGATGAAATTCAATTTTCCTCGCGTCCACATTATTATTTGGGAATCGATTACATTGCCGTAGAGGAACAAAGATATTACACGTAGTAGTGGAAACGCGATACAACGTTCGGCCGAGTTTTACTCTATGTCAAGCATAAATACCCTGATCCCTTAGGGAATAACACCCGAATGCAAATCTAGCATTTAACTACCGTAGTAAGCTCGTTCGTAATTCGACCACAAATAGGGCTCAAGACTAGGGAGAGAGAGAGAGAGAGAGAGAGGATGCGAGAGAGGGAGAAAGGGAGGGAGGGAGAGAGTACCTAAATCGGAGGGCGTCGAAACGAGAATGTCATCAAATCGTCCGATATGACTATAAATTCGAAACGAGAATAATATAACTCCCATGTCGCTCTCGATGTAATAAATCATCGGGCAAATTCATCTCGGGCGTCCAATGAAGGCACTTCAACTGGAAATCATATACGAGTAACGAATCGTGACGTGTTATCGTGACTGGTATAACTGAGCATTTACCGACATAGTATCTCTTTTAAAAAATAATCTTGTAACTGTATCCGCGTTAATGCTCCCGTTATTATACCCAAGTGACGAGAAAAAAGAGAGAAAGAGGAAGAGACGAAAGAGATAAAAGGACGACGAGACTTCATTTCGCGCCTAGATAATTAGCATCGTGCCGGGGACACGCGATTTAATCGGACGAGCACGTCGGGAATTTAATTCGAAATTCGATATTTCTAATTTATTCCTTCATAAGTTCGTTTCTGCCCAACGCCGTGCTCGGACGGGGTGCTGGAGGGGGAACTGTTTGCTCTTGTTTGCGCTCGATCCTCCCCCGCCCAGGTCCCCATCGTTGCTCTCTCCCACGGCTCCGATTTTACCCGTAAAATCGTATATCGCGGTACAAATTAACGACTCGCTTCTATGCACTTCGCGCTACTCGTTCGGTGGCCATATGCCGAATGTTTGCGAAATGAAGAGAATGATTTATACAAAACTCATTAATGAACCCCCGATGCAAATCGAGCGGCATTATTTTATAAAGGCGAGAATAAGCGACCGCGCGCACGCAAGCCACGACCACCTCTCTCCCTCTCTTTCTCTCTCTTTCGAACGAGGCATCGAAATGGAATCGCCACCACGCAAAATCGGAGATCGACCCGCGTCGTTTAACGTAAAACGAATAATGCGACCGGCATAATTTAACTAGCCGTTCTACGCGCAAATATTTTATATCGACGGGGCGCATATTCGAGGATGGAAGAAGAAAAATAAAGACGAAGCGGTCGTGTACCTACTTATACTAGGAAAACTTGGAAAGCACGATGTGTACGACGCCACGACGTCATTAAAGAAGCGGGACGATCAAAAAGAACGATCTCGTTCCAACGAGGCAAATATGCATACCCATATCGCGAATCGTGGTTCGTTAAAAAACGAAGGTACTAGGTAGATGAAAGAGGAGCGCTAAACGGGAACGATGGGAAGAGGAACGATGATAGGGACTGGAATCGGGAGAAATTCAAATCGTCGCGAAACGCGTTTCATACGCGATTTCCGGTGCGGCCGTCCCGGTGAGCTACCGGTCGTCGTCGAAGCGCGCGGCCAGTGGGGCGGACACGTACGAACGGTCAAAGCTTTGAGGCTCGGCTTTCTAAAAGCGCAGGAAAGCTCTTATCCAAATACGCGAAATTTCTAATGAGTCGGCCGAACGTCGGAGGCTGGGGTGCTTTTCATAGAAAATACACGCTACCGACACACGAGTGCGGCGCCGTCGCCGCCGCCGCTGCCGTAGGTGATGCCGTGAGTGGGAAATGGAAAGGCGTACGGTTTACCCCTGCAGCGACCTTTCGAGCGAGCCCGGAAATAATTCTTGCGTGTGTAGGTACGTTGTCGGTGCATAGAATGCTGTAATGTATACGTAAGTTCACGGGCACTGTGAAATTCCGCGAGAAGCACTCCGAGAATACCTTAGAAGAAGGTAGAGAAGGTAAAGCAGCAGCAGCAACGGCAGTCCACCAGCAATGCTGGTACGCCACTGATGCAGATGATGATGCCGGTGAGTTGTCGGTACCCCCCTATAGGTAAGTTCGCTGGCTGGTTGGCGGCTCGCATCGCTGGCTGGCTTGCTGCTAGATCACGCTACTGGTTCCTTACGTCGCTCGCCGTCTATCTCGACAGATTCAAAGGGAAGCCAAGAATCTCCGAGATTCGTTCGCGCGAATTTCTTCTGTACACACCGAAGTATTTAACAAAGGTACACGCGCGAACTTAACTTTTACAGGGTAGATCGCGAAGCGGGAAAGCCGTGATACACCCTTCCTCCATCGCCATCTCCCCCTTTCTCTCTCCCTCTCTCTCTCCGTTTTAACGAAGATAGAGGCATCCAGGACGACTGTAGTAATTCCGTCCATTGTTTTCGAGTTTCGTTCGATCCATTGTTCCCCGTTCGGCCTTTATTACGTTCACGCGGAACGAACGACGAACGTAACAAGGATCGGTAACGATAAGGAATATAATCTACGCGGCAACAAGCTGAAAAACCGACTATACCGCTGTTTCCAATGATAACCAATGGAGAGACAATGGAAAACTACGGCGGTAGAGGTGCTGGTACCGGGGAAAGTGGAAGGGAGTAGAGAAACGAACGAAGCGAGCCGTTAATTTCATCGTTTTGATATTCGCTCCTTGATATTTGACTCGAACGCGATATTAGATAGGTTTTCTCCGTAAATAGCGACATCGACGCGCGATCCTATCGGGAGAAGTCGATCGAGAAAGGAAGTCGATGGTTTCCTTTAACCGAGATAAGGAAACAAGAGGGTGAATGGAAGGTAAAGGGGGAGGAGGATACCGACGGTAGGATTGCGCAAGGATCGATACAATAAATCGTGCTCGTGTACGTGTATATACATTTACGCGCGAGCATACGTGTACACACACACACACACACACAAATATGTGTATACGTATACCCTGAAAAAGACACACGGCGATATCCACACGCAGGTCGTATGTATGTATGTACATACGCGACTGCTGGAAAGCAAGAAATCGAGGCGGTACCTCGCCGGTGGTTGCTCGGATAACCCATAAATAAACGAGCACACCCGGTATAAGCAGAAACGTTTATAGCACCCGCATACACAGAGTATAGACCCTTTATGTACCCAGCCTAGACACAAACTACTTTAAAGTTGCACAAGCCGAGATCTAAGAGCGTGCTGTGCTTCCACCGCTCTAACCTCCCCCGCCCACCCCCTCCGCTCCCGGTTTTTGCCTCTTTATTTCGTTCGTTGCAACGTGCACCGTCTTGGTAAGAACGACAAAAAAAAATAGAAGGAGAGGAGGAAGACGGATAGTAGTAGAGGCCAGAAGAGGGAAAAAGTTTGGCCGAATTAAAAGTCAGGTGGGTTGGTAGGAGGATCCTCTCGTAAAGTTAAAATCACGAGGAGACAAAATTTTCATTACTTCCGCGTGCCCCGCGTCGTCGTACCGTTTCTTTCTCTCGCCGTTGAAAACATACTACTCGAGAGGATGAAGTATTTCTACGAATGTAAAAAGATTTTCTCTCTTTAAGGATGATTGGCTATATACATACATATATAATGGCGAAAGGGTTCGGTGAGAGAAAGGGGAATTATCTTGATTTAACGATGCATTTTAAAAAGGGTGCGGGAGAGAGAGAGAGAGAGAGAGAGAGAGAGAGAACTCATTCTCAACAGTAAAGACACAGAACACGTGTTACTGAAGATTTCGAAATAACGAGCGGCGTCTTTTCTTCTCGCGAAGTATAAAGCGTCTATTTCGCGCATTATTCATGAACGAAGCTCGCCTTCCGGGGGCCGCTCTCTTTTTCTTATCCATTGCTACTTCGGAAGAGCAAGAAAAAGTGCTAGAATAAGAAAGAGTCTCGTTTTGCTTATCGTACGTACACACACGCTACACGATTCCTGTCGACCTCTCATCCACCTCCTTCTCTCATCTTCCCCCTTACACCTCTCCTTACTTCTCCTCGTCCTTCTCTTGTATTCTCGACGCGCGGTCTTACGCTCCAAAGAAGAAAACTTTCTTTTCTTTACTCCCCGGAGAAACAACGACGACTCTTACTTCTTTTAACTCGTTATTGCCACAACTACGGGAACGATGCTGTAATCCGTGAATTAAAATAAGAAACTAGAGAAAAGTTCCCTCGTGATTTCTCGAGTGTGTCTCGCATACCTACACGTATACGCACCTACATATACCGACGAATCTCCCGATAAACGTAAATTCTCTTTATGCCTGGAAGATTCGTGTTACTACACTACCACTACCACTACTACTACTACTACTACTCGGCGGAAAAGACGCGCGGAGCCAACGGATAATTAAACGCCTTTTAGCATTCGTCAAAGAGCCCCCTTTTATCGTCGCACTCGTCGAGAAAAAGTCTTCAAGCCTCGAAGAACGCGCGCGCGGTTGGATTAAATATTAAAATCGTCCTTTCCCACGGTACTCCCGCGGATTATTTTGTAACGAAAATTCTTCTCCCCTGGCCTTTTTCGGTGGTTAATAATGTTCCTCCTTTAGCGATAAGCGCGCGTGCACTCGACTGCATGCGTTAAGAATTCAACTGCGAAGAATTTCTCTTTCTTTTTTTCTTTCTTACGGAGTCTAGTTACTTCCGCTCATGATCTATATTCATAATCGTTGGTGTCTCGTAGGAATCACGCGATTTCCATCCAACGGGTACTTTCATAGAAATAATAATTTCGGGGCTATCAAAGGTAATATCGTGGGCACCGTGCGCGCACACACGCACACGTGCATACGTATATGGTAGGTATATGTTGGGAATAATATATGAGTCTCCATGACAACCAACGTAAACAGGTATTTTCTACGCGGGGCAAACAAACCCGTCTAAAGCTATGCTTCATCACGACTCATGCTCCGCTTAGAAATGATTATGGCATAACTTTATATACCTACGCGTTTAAGTAAAATTCGCATTTTGCGTTTCACATACAACGAACTGTACTCTTCCTCGTGCCACACCCTAAAACCGTCGCGCATCGTTTCGATCCATCCCTGAATTTTAATCAACGATCTATCGTGCCGTATCACGAAATATATCTCGTCGCAGGGAAAAGTGATATCGCGTATCCACGATTTTTGTTCCTATCAATTTTTTACATCCAATCGCGGGGTAAACGTTGTTTCACGGCGATATCGAAATAAAATAATAGTCGTATCGTATAAATGGTAGTCGTTGTAGGAACTATGTAACAAACTTTGGAAAAGAGATTAAAAAATAAAGTATCGCTTTCGTAACAAAACTCCTGTGGCCTCTTCGTTTCACTTCTTGCAAACGATACGGCGAATCGACGTTATATTTTTATTCTATGAAAAGAAAGAAGAGAGAAAGGGACTCGCAACGACGGTCCTAGATCGCGTTCCACGTCGTCGTCGTCGTGGCAGCAGTGTCGTAAAAAGTCCATCGGGAAGCGAATTATCGGATCTCGCGGTGACACGCAGCCCGTGAGAATAACTACGACCCTTTTTCTTTTTCCCACTCGCTCCTCTATTCTCCAAAGGTTATACGACGATCTTATCCGTGGCTTCGAACGAGGCTAGCAGGTGGAAAAATAAAAAAAAAAGAAGTGGCGGTGGGAGAGGCTGGGGTGGTTAGGGAAGAAACGCAGAAGTAATCATCGGCCTCGTTTCACCCTCTCGAGCTCCTTCCCCTCCTGTGTGTGTGTATACGTGTGTATGTGGGCAAGCCGGACTGGCCTCGAAAATTAAGGAAACTCACGCGACTACTCCTTGCCCGGGCACAATATTGCTCGCTCCTAGGACCGTATTATCAAATTAAGCGTGCCCCTTGGGAGAAAGCAACGCGGTGGTAAGGCGAAAGTGGGAGGTGAAAAGGAGACCCCTCGTAAATCGCGTGCACCCTGCACTTTCGTTAATTGTAATCCGAAGCCGAGTCCAAGGCCTTGAATAATATTTCTTAGTCTCTTCTCCCCCCTAGGTTTCTCTTACCTACTCCCTTTAACATCTGTTCATACTACGAGACGAGTACGTGCCTTCGCGTTTATGAACGACGCGTTGAAGCGAAGTAGAAATGCGATTTAAAGAAGTTTACGAATTACGTTCCACTATAGTACTCGCGATACCGTGATGAAATGGACGCACTTGATATGCCGCACGAACGATCGTTCGCAAATCTATCCAGCGGAGCGCATTAAATTATTCCCTCAAATTGTACGTTCATGCAATTACCAGTCGATAATCGGTACACGTGTGAGACCCGTTCGAAAGTTGAAATCGATTCTGCCGGTTTCGCGACACTGCGCAGCATGGTAAACCTATCGTAAGGAAAACCAATAGAAACAAATGTATTTGTTATATACATAGATATACGATCGTATACGCGAAGATTACATTTCGCGAAGTAGGTGCAAATAGTACGAAACTACATCTATTTCCGTCTCCGTTTGCTTATATGCGTCAACTCAAAATTCGTGCAACCGTACACCTTACGCTTCTACGTATATACTAACGGTGATGTACGAGTCGCGTAAGTGTAATAAATTTTTTTTCAATATTTCGTTTATCATTGCTTTCTCTCAAGCCCTATATTTCCCATAATATTCGTTCCCACTATTCGAACATTAAACAGAGCGTGATAATTCGGTCGTACATATCATCGCTGTCACATAGCATATCTAATCTAACAATCGCGCAAATTCGCGTGAAAACGGAAGAATCCATTCGCCGTGCGATAAACCGGCCTGAAAACGGTTCACCCCCCNNCCCCCCTTCCCCCTTGTCCACTCGCTTGTGTCGCCCAACATCGAGGTCGAAACAACATTAGTAACTATTACGATTATTCCGAATTAACGCGTTCTCGTTCGATCGTGATCAATCCTATGTATAATACACATGAATAATTCCAATTTTTCCCGGCACCATTCAACGTCCATTTTCGTTCAACCTTGTAACGAACCATCGAAATTAGCGAAGATTAATTAATCAATCGGTCGGTAATGATGCATCGAAACGCGGTAGATGATAACGTTATTGAAAAAGTAGACACGGCTACACGCGATTTCGATTGATGAGATCTTATTACTAATTACAGCAGGGAGCAATCAACGTTTGCATGAAATGGAGAAAATAATAATAACGATGGACGCTAATCGTTGTCGTTATTTGTCCCCTGTCGAAGTTTATTTTTCTATCTATCTCTTTCTTTTTCTCTTTCTGTCTCTCTGTCTCAACGGCTATTTTGTTATACCGATGCCAGGTCGAAACTATCGCCGGAACGAGAATCGATTTTGACGTAGCGTTAATCGACGAACGTACGTATCTCTCGCAAACGTAACTATGCAAAAACGCGCGTAAGTATTTGCGTAGGTACATACGAGTGCGTGCGTTGTCTATGGCCGTATGGGCGTTCTTCTCGCGCTAAAACTAGACACTAAAAAAAAGTCAATTACGCCGTTTTGTCCGACGTTAATTGGGTGAGAACGACGCCGGATGGACGTGGAAGAAAGAGAGAGAAAGCGAGACAGAGACGGATGACGGGACGAGAGAGGGGGTAGTGAAAAGGGGTTGGTACTAGTAAGCGAAGCACGACGAAGAGTGGAAATAATTCTCGATGGCGTGTCGGCGTGTCTTCCGCACAACTACCGGTCGTGGTTATTCCGATTGAGGGAAAAAACTGTGACACCGGGGGCGTAAATAAAAGGAAACGCTGGAAAAGCAGGCGTCCGCGAAAGAATCGGTCTTCTCTCCGACAACGCTCGCCACCACAATCTCCTCCATCCGTGCCACTCTTTCTATTTTCTCCCCTTTTTCTTTGTCTCTTTTCTTCTTTTTCGACGATATCGCCCATTGTTAACTCTAATCACAGTCCCGTCCGCGGGGATTCTCTTTAATTGCAAACGAGACGCGCGCGAGCTGCTTCCGTCGTAACCGGTGATGACGATTCTTTTACGGGGAAACTTTTTATCAAACGTGGGAAAATGTTTGCGAGTAAACAACGAGAGTGAAATAGAAAGCAAAACGGAGACTACTGATTGGTTTATAAATTGTAATCGATACATCGAATATTTACAGTACAATTCTTTGCTGCGCGAAATTTTGATCACCGTGTATCTATCGGTCGAGATAATATTCACGATAACCGTTTCGAACAAAATTGCGTCGAACACTTTTACGAGAATCAAAATCGAAAATTCATCGAGTTCCTTTAAATTATTGTTAGAGGTTCCAAGATCGTTAGGCCGATGAGAGCGCGATGAACGTTCATTTCCGAGCGTTATTTTTCGGACATTATTAAGAACAGAATGTAGGTACCTACTGTGAGATAAGTGGCGGTACTTAAAACTGCAAACCAGTTATTACATCATTATGCGTGATATATTACACTCAGGAGTGGGCGTTATTAATCATGCCGCCGCGAAATAAATTTTGATGCGATCAGTGCGCGCGTACGTCTACGTGCTTGGCAACGAAAGCGGCTTAAACTCCTCTCTCCTGCTCTTCCTCTCAAGATCAACGGGCGTTGCTCTCGTAACAACACGGCCCTCCGTGAAGAACAAAGAAGAAAACGTCCTAAGCCCACTTTTTAATAATGAAGCCTTCATTGTCGGTAATCTCCTTACAATTTCTTATTTTATTTACCGTTTCATCATTTCGCATCATATTTCTCGGAGATCATAATCGAACCGATGGCGAGAGGTCGCACGAGTCGCCGATAAAAAAGCGAATATACCATGTGGAATAAATAAATACGAATGTAAAGCATAGTCTTTCTCTCTCTTTCTCTCCTTCTCTCTCTCTCCCTCTCTCTCTCTCTCTCTCTCTCTCGGTGACCGAGCTTTCCGTTTTCCTCCCTTTGAGTAAACTTTTAATCTGCGTTACGGGTCGCATTCCAATAATACGTTTTCGGTCCTCGTTGTTACCCGCGTCGTATAAAGAGAAAGAGAAACTAATACAATGGAGGTTTTAAATGAAAATCCTTTGACTCCGGTCTGGTAATTTCTTTCGCTCTTGTTCCCTCGAAAATTCTTGCTTCCGTCGCAGGGTTCAGGTTATTTTGAAAAACGCAAGGAACGGAAATAAATGGTACTTCTTCTCCGAGCTTCGTGTACAACCCTTTTTCCCTCTTTTTCTTCCTGCGAGATCCCACGTAAGGTAGGAAACAATATACGTTGCACTTTTTAAAGTTACGGAGTGCGGTCTAACTTACTGCGGTGAAATATCTACATATATGTTGTACGTACTTGTGTATATCGTACGTGTAATCGTACTCTTGGAGTACGTTTCGTATTAATTACAACTTTGAAAAATCTACATCGTATCTATGCTCTCGTCTTATCTCTCGCGTGTCCTTATCTCATCCGTGCAGCGGCATATTGTGCTAAAGTTTCTACCATTTCTCAGATTCCAGGGTTGTACGTTCGTTAAGACTGTGAAATCGTGTCTACGCATCGTTTTCATTAAAAAAGGAAAAAAGAAAAAAGAAAAAGAGCAGAATTTAATGAATAAATTAAAGTAAATAAAGTGTAATAACACGTATCGCGTTTAAATTGGAGTGGTTACTATCGGAAAATAAAGTTGGGAGGATTTTCATCTATTTAATTGAATATCGAAATCGAATATTTCCAATCATAAAAACTGAACATTCTCGTTCTTTCTTAATTAGAATACAATCGGTATTGTAAATTCGAAGGTTACGCGTTTCGATTCTTCTTTGACCCTTCACTCGAGGTTCTTTCACTTTACTCGTCCCACACTCTGCACGCTCGGAATATCTCGCAGGAAAACTCGTTCCACTACCGTGCGCGAGAGAGTCGGAGAAGATACGGATAACGGATACTAAGTATGGAGATGAAAAACGCGACAGAATCCAAGCTCGACCATTTTCTCACCTAGTCCGGAGGACCCGGAGACGAATCATCGTCTGACGCAACAAATGAGCGACACATTATTTTTATGGACGTCGTACATTCTCGCGGAAAGGGCGAAGAGGGGTGGGGGTGGGGGAGTACTGTCAGAGGACTCGTTATCCCTTTCTCCTTTCTTCGGCCGTCCTTTTTATCTCGAAAGATCCCAACATTTTTTTTCGACATTTCACTCGCGCATCGATGTCGTCGACTCGCTCTCGTTTGACACTAGCACAGTTCTCTCCTTTTATCGAGCACACGGTGTTCTCTCTTCAAGAATCTTCCCCTCCAGGCGTTTTCTCGTTCTCTCTCGCACTTTCTTACGACGTGCCACGAAAACAGTTCCATTCCTGCCGACGATATACATACGAGCCTTGCCGACACAGCATCGCGCCATTTTCCCACCTTTATTTGCGAATCCGTGTCTTCGAGCGGCTTTCCTCCTTGCTTGTCGCGCAAATATAAAAATAGATCCAGCATCCGATGCTCTTTCGAGGCGACGAAACGCTCCGGGAAAGAAACGAAGCATTCGCGTGACATCGTCTCCGAGGATGCCGTTTTGCAGCTCGATAGAAGCAACGGCGATATTTGTGACACTCGGTGAAGGCAATCGCGAGATTATTTTCTCGTTAGGAACCTCGATCGTCGTTCGATCGCTCGTCGTCGTAAGAAGGAACGAAAGGAAAAGAGCAAAATCGATGGTAAAACGAGGATATAGCGAGAGTGTCTTGTATTCTTTTCCTGATGATATCCTAAAAGGAAAAGGGGAAGTTAGCGACTTCGAAATACGTTTCTTGGAACGACGCTCGTTTCGATGGTAAGGCGAAAACATGGAACTCGACGTAATGAGGCTAACGACACCGTAGCGCGTTCCCTTTATACTCTCTCTCTCTCTCTCTCTCTCTCTCTGTGTGTGTGTATTCCTTACACATGTCTGTATACTCGTTCGATCGGCCGCTTCACACGGGTACTCGCCAAACTAACATACGTGGAACATCGAAAGGTCTTCTACCATTTACGCAGTATAGAGAGTATCGAGCCGCAGCAACGAGCAAAACGCTTCGACGACTCCGCTATAACTTAATTGGCACTCGGCAACGGGGAATAGCTCGGTTTGTTATCCTCGCGAGCAAGTACTAATGCCCGGCCGCGCATCGTCCGTTCAAATGGTATTTCTATCGTTCTCGAGTGGCACCTCGACGCGTAACGTATGTACCAAAATTTCCATTTTCCTCCGGTTAATTGGAAATATACGAAACGAGTGACGTGTACATCTACCTATCTACCTAACCTATACGTGGCCGGCGTGCTATGTAATTTTCATATAAAATCTACGCCCCGTATCCCGAGTAAGCTACCAATTTCTAATAACCGGAGCAAAAATAAATTTCATATAAAATATGGCCGATGCGTTCGGCCGTCTAAGTAAACTCTCTCTAGGTATAATGAGAAAAAAGTGATGTACGCGCTCGTTCTCGAGATCGTAAACGCAGATAGCAGGTTAGTAGAGAAGAGGGTCGTCTACTTCGTGATCGCCTTCACGTGTATAGAGAGAGGGTACACCTACCGACAAAAATCTAAACGAGCGCTAATAGTGCATAACGCGGTAACGGCACGTCCGAATCAGATATAAGTCTAATCAGCTCTTATCCGGGATCGGACGTGCGTCAAGGAGTCATTGTTCGCTACGTCCGTTCTCGACAGTCCGCCTTCAAAGTTTACCCCGTTTAACTCCCTTACGCTTCGTGATTCCGCTATGATGGCCGGCGTTTCCTTAATTAGCATAGATAATGGACAGGCTTGCCTCCGGGCCACCATGTGTTAACCCTTATATAAACTGCATGCATGAGAGAGAATAAGAGAGAATGAGAGACAATGAGAGAGAGAGAGAGAGAGAGAGCAAGAGACAACGCACATGGAACGCTTTCCACTCTGCTTACGAATAAAAGCCATGGGGACGAAACAAGTGGTAGAGTCTCACTTTGGTCAGCCAAACGACTAAACAGTTCGGAACAGTTTAGAGGTTGCCTCGATGAGTAATAACGTAATACGACTAATCTGACGTACATAGTCCTAATCCCCCTTTTCAATTCTCAGGAATGACAATTCCTTCATACTTTTTATATCACAAATGACAGTTCGTAGCTATATTTATAACGTTCGTAATTTCGTGCGAGTAATTTTTGAGCGATTATACGGACGTCCGCACTGGTCGTTCGATCCTGTGATACAATCTTGACGCGCCTGTTATTTTTAATAAACCACACGTTTTTGACGGGAACTAATATGGAACGCGTTCGTTAAATTTCGAAATATTCTCTTTCCGAAAGTCTCTCCCGCTCGAAATCGAGTAATTTTACGTATGATTCGTATCGTACGGTCATGGCATATAAAATTCTCTGACGAATTACGATTTAGCCGGTTAATAATTTTATTTGACGTACTCCGGGATTTCGTTTGTACTTCGGGCTACGATGGATAAGCGACGGGATGGACAAATTCGTATTCCCGGTTGCTGTGGAGAAACGTGCGCGTTAGCGATAACGAACGATAAATTCTAGGTATTTAAAATAGGTATAATAACGAGATGTGTACATACCGGTCGGTGCTGTGTTAGAGCAGAGAATCTAAGTTGAACATATCCGAGTGTGGTTAGCCAAGTAGATAAGCGGTACGGGACGGTTTCGAATAAGCCGCATATGCGAATTTAACAAGCAAGGAAGTTTCGTAGGAGCTTCGCGGAATTGAGTGAACTACGAAAAAGCGATTACGTATTTACCCTTGTAGAAATAGTCCAGTACTAATCTCGGGCTGCGTGCTTCGCATCAAAGTCCACTCGCGAAAATAATGATAACCGTGCGGTATCGCGCGCGAGATACGACCACCGCTAAAACGAATGTCCTTTAGGGAAGTTGTTTAAATAATGTAAGGTATTATCGCACATCGAAATTTCGCGTTCGGATTAACGAGCGTTTCAATTTTGATAACCTGAAGAATTTCAAACGAGCAAAAAATTTAATAAAACATTTCATAATCCTTTATCGTCATTTTCTCGAAAGAAAAGACGCGCTTCTTAATCTTACTTTATCTCGCCACGCGACGCGCAATGAACGTAGATGGGCGCTTGTATCGGCGAACACGCGGCTGGTAACGCAAGCGCATAATTACTTTGCGGATCCGGTCTTAACGAGAACCACGCTGTACATCCTCCTTTTGATCCTTTCACGCTCAACCTTGTTGTCCGAGATTCAACCTGACGTTTATTCCCGTATCTATCTACCCGCCTCTTGTATACTCGTCTCATCGTAGATCGCGCAAACAAAATTTTATCGGCACTCGCGAATATTGTACTCTAGCTCTTCTTCCATGTATTATCTATCAATGAAGTATTTATGAAGTGTTCTCCGATACTTCGGGACGAACAACGATGCTATCGCTAACGAAACTAGTCGAGAAAGTTTTAATTAATCGCGATATTCGTTGCCATTAATGAGTGTGAAGATTTTTTAAATTGTATGGTTTATATTTCTCTAATACATACTACGATAGGAGTGTAAAATAAGCCAGCTATTTATTATTTATATATATATGTATATAGGTACATATATGATCGTGTGGTATCGACACAAACCAAAAATAATACAAAGGTTTATTAACTAAAAAGCGAGCATCCGCAAAATAGGGAGAAAGGAAGTTAGAGGTCGAGTAATACGATGCAGTTGGTCGGTGGTAATAAATTATTCCATAAGCAGTAGTAACGACGGTCAGACCAGTATCGGCAAAAAGCGGCAAAATGGATTATTAATTACGCGCACGGTAGTAAAATCGTTCGCATGGTAGGAAATGTGTATGTAGGAGAGAGTAATCTCTACGAAGTTGATTTCTCGATGGTGTTGAAACTCGTTGTATGTACCTACGTGAAAAACGTGATCTCTATTTGTTACGGATAAACGTAATAAAAGTTAAAAGAAATTTTTTGATAATCCGCCAAAGCGATATGCAGCTCACGATCGTGCGTACAATTTCGGTGTAAGTTCAATTAAAACGGATTTTTCGTAAATCCCTTGTCGCCTCGTGAAAGCTATTCGGAGATTCTTTTTTTATATTCTATTCACGAAACGATGAATGCACGTATAAATGTCTGCAACGGTTCCAGCGAGATTTAATACTTGAATTTCCAGTGCACGATAATCTTTCCATAGAATCTTCTATCGCGATAGAGACGGTCGAATAATTCGGTAGGGATCGCTAAATTAGAAAGACAACGGTGGAGAGAGGATCAAATTGACCTACCGTTCGTGAACGGGGCCCCCGACTAGGCGGAGACGACCGCTAATTGCGTTTGTCATCCCGATAATTAATAATGCATCGATTGCCGTTGCGAGAACGGGTCGGGAGGAGGAGCGGGTGGCGAATTAAATGCATTAACGACGATAATCGGGTTGCGGTGAATGCGAAATCGAAAATACACCGAGGCGGAGTTATTGAATGCAAACGAGGCTACGATCAATCATTCGGACAAACTCCTGGCTTTCGACGCCCTTCGGCCCTTCCTATGTAACATCGAGCTACGCCCCAATCCGGCAATCTTCTTTCCTTTCTCGCTACGAGAGAACACGCTTACTTCGCATCTTTTCTTCGTATAATAGAGACACGACACGAGTAATCGTACGGAATGATGTTACATGCATATGTGAGAACGGTGAAAGAGCTGGATATGTCGATTTATGCTTTCCAGAAAGGGACACCGAAAGCAGTCGCTTCGAACAATGATAACGTACGCTCTTCTGATAGTCTGCGCCACGTTAACGACGTGCAATTGCTGCTATATCTTTCCAAAAGGTACTTCAAGCAGGAATAACGAGCCCAATTCGACGAGTCTATTTCCTCCACCCACTCCAGAGATTTTATTCTCGGTTTATAACCGCGTTCGTGTTGTGCTTCCCGTCAAGACGAGACTGTGACATTTTAATTGAATTTTCGCAACGAGTTCCTTTTACGAGGTCAAACTTTTGCGAGCGAAATCCCGCCGTGCCGCGTGTTTTCTCGAAATTATGTATTTCGCGTTCCGATAGAGCGTTCCGATAGAAGCGCGTTGTCGGCTACTATTATAGAAAATCGCGTGAATTTCACCGGGAAACGAATCACCCGGGAGCGATACTTTATTCGTCGCGAGTAGCACGGATTTAATTTCACGCCGCATTGTGTGGTGTACGCTATGCGTTTACGGTGTGTAATTATATTTTATCGGGATTCGGTTCGCGACAGGGCAAGACTCGTCGATCAAAACCAACCTCGGCGTTTTTTTATTACGGGAAACATTCTGCCGATCAATTTTCTTTCTCTCGTGTCTTATCGGTTTACAGTGAACGTTATTCGGAAATGATATTTTATAAATCACGATAAAAGAATCCTTTCGATTTTTTAAGAGATTCAAATTAAAAACTGTAAAGATCGACGTTAAAGATCGATTTCGTTTTTTTTTTCTTACAGAGATCAAAGATCCATGCACGAAGCTGAACTGCTCTCAAGGCGCCCAATGCGTGCGAAGTCGCGACGGTACCGAAGCTTCCTGCGAGTGCCTGCAAACCTGTCCGAATTTGGGAGACCACGAGGGTTCCGGTCCCGTCTGCGGCACGGATGGCATCGATTATCCTACTTTGTGCGAGCTGAACAAAGCCGCTTGTACAAAGGGCGCAAATATCACCGTAGCTTTTCAGGGTAAATGTGGTAAGTACAAAAATTCCCATTAAATTCCAATTTCGGGATTTTAAACGAATTCTTTCGGAAACCTTTTTTTTCGAATATCGATGGTAACGTCGTTTTAAAAACTAAGCGACATTTCGCGCGTATAATAACTCGATAAACGTGGCGTGACGCTGTAGAGTGCAACAAACGTTAACAGTTTCGCAAACCGCTGTAAATTGCTGTAATAATACAATCGAGCGTATGAACGAGCCACGTTCCAATACATAGCACGTTATATGTAAAGAATGAGAGAGAGGGAGAGAGAGAGAAGGGAGCAGAGAGGTGAACGTTTGTGTAAGCGTTGGAAACTGAGCTGAACGATGAAGCGGCAGCAGCAGCGGCGGCTCACAGGTGAGCTTGTTTGTCGCGAGAGAGATTACTTCCGTTCGAACGCGCTTCGCACGGAATCGCGCGGGGATACGACACCGCGCGCGTTCCAATAATATCGGCCAAAGGTTCCCATTCGTAGAACGTGAAAAGCATAAAGCGCTTCTCCCGATTCGTCGCTAATCGATTTTTCGTGCTCCGAAGCCGGGGACCGAAGCGACGACGAACTTGTCGCTACCGCCCGTGCGGATTTGCATGGGTTCGAATATCGAGCTTGCAAGCTCGGCGAACGCCGCTGAAATTATTCGCAAATTTTCCTTCGAAAAGTTCGTTTCTCGAACGAGGCGCCGACACCGAGATTACTACTCGAAGCTTTCGCTCGATCGCTACCTGCTCCGGTAGTCTTCGAGTTAAAAAGAAAGCGTGTTACTTTGGTGGATTATCATAGAAGAAGAGAAGAAGAAGAGAGAAAAAAATGCACACGCCAGAACGACGAGGTGCGCCAATGATTGATGAGTTTAATTTATACTTCGACCGATCTCATATAGACACCACACCGTGGTTCGAGCAAACACACCTTCCTAGAGCGATCCATCCAACGCGGGAACGCGCAACAAATAGCACGCGAGATGAAATACCGTTCGAGCTTGCCGGAGAAGCGTACCGAATTTAAATGCGAGTTCGAATCTTGCTGGAAGAAAAATCGAGGGGAGAGAGTTGGAAGTACGGGAAGTATAAAAGCGCGAGAAGAAAAACAAATTCGAGGAATAATAAGAGGATCGGAAGGGAATAGGATAGGGTGATGGAGCGACGGCGATGGAG
>JAIFRP010000021.1:4676572-4687276 GCA_032403825.1 Odynerus spinipes | reverse complement strand
GAGAGAGAGAGAGAGAGAGAGAGAAAGGGAGGGAGGGAGAGAGAAAAGGAGGGAGGGAGAAGAAGAGAACTGAAGAAACACATGATTTCCTTTCACAGGTATGTCAATGGGGTGCTATTTGCGCGGAAAATGGTGGCACTGCAATTTGCGAGTGTCCTACCTGTCCAGCGGAATTTCAACCGGTCTGTGGTGATGATGGCATCAGCTATGGGAACGAGTGTAAACTGAGACTAGAAGCGTGCCAGCATCGGCGAGAGATTCGTGTTCTCTACCAGGGACTTTGCAGTGAGTAACGAGCAATAATTTCTTCGGTGTATCTACACCTACCTTTGCACGTTATCATTAAACTCTTATAATTTGTTTACACGTATAATATATTTATGTATATATGTACATACTTGTGTTTTTTTAATGGTTCGAGACATATCGAATGTTTTCCATAAAAAAATTTCGAAAAAGTACTTAAAAATCATGAAACGTAGAAACGTACGAATCGTTACGCGTAATTAGTTCGGTCCTGAGTAAAAATTATTTCGACAGGCAGGCGGGTCGCGATTCTATCCAGTGTTGTCCCCCAGAAGAGTTGCGGAACTAAATCGAATTTATCGAACGGTGAGCGCGAAACGAATTCGGAAAAGGATTTACATGAGATTTAATTAACATGCACGCGCGCGTCCACTTGCCATGGTGTCCGCTCGTGAGAGCCGTAGCAAATTTATCGGTGCTCGGTGCTCACGTTTTCCTTTCCTTTCCCGTACTTTGCACGCTTTTCTTTTTGCTCTTCCTCATTTTTCCGTTTTTCACTTATCTCACAACAAAGTGACGCGTGTCTCCCTTTCTCTTTCTCTCTTTTTGTCTCTCCTTTCTTCATTATTTCTACATCAGTAGAATATTTTTTTCTCTTTTTTACAACTAACTAACGTAACTCGAAGAATTATGATATACGCCGAGCGTCTGACGGCGTGCGCGCTCACGCGAACGCCCCGTTATTAATCTTCGTTTTATTATTTCCCCCGATACGTTTAATAACGACGGCTCCTTTCTTCCTTTCGGAGGATTTCATCATCGGTTTACTTTACGTCGTAGCACCGTAGCAGCGCCGCATCGTGCAATTTCATTCTTATTAATCCTCGTTCCGAGCGAACCGCACCGAAGCAGCATCAGCATCAGCCTGCTCCTCTTCGTTCCGACGAGGACGAGCTAGAGGCAAAAAAAGATAGAAATGGATAGAAAATGAGAGATAGTCGAGTGAAAGGACGTGAATTTTTGCACGGCTTTTTCCTACAGATGTACATATATATATATATATATATATGATTTCTTCGAATACTTTATTCCCTTCCCTTTTTCAAATTTTATGCTCCCGTTCCTCGTCGAAGAAAGTATACTCTCTTCGATACGAAAAATTCGAATGTTGCTTCTACGATACCGTAAATATCGAGGTGAACAGAACGTCTATACTGATACGTGAAAATTATTGCGATAAGAGGAGCCTGTCTATGGATAACGAGATGTGAAATGCGTTGGGAGTGATGGAGAAAGAAATGGCACAAAGGGAGAAAGATAGAGACGGAGATAGAGAATAGAGACGTACCTCCCTCCTGGAGGCGATACGAAATTTATCGTCCGTCATAACAAGATGACAAGGATTTCTGAAAGCGCGGAAACGACGGTATAGTCCCGCTTTAATCTTCCCCATTCTCTACCCCCTCCACCCCTCTCTCTCTCTCTCTCACCCTCTTTATGGAAATTACTCGCGAATGACCCGGCTGTGCACGAAACAAACGTACAACTCGGGGCACACCTCGAGGCTGGGTTCCACGTGACACCTGGCTCTGTTCATTTCCAACGCAAATTCACACATTCGCGAATGCATCTGTCGATGCCCTTCTATTTCTCCTCCTCCTTCTCTTCCTCCACTTTCTACTACGACTACTGCTACCTACTCCCACTTCTCCTCTACCACTTATCTACGACTCGTCCGTACTCCCTCACCTATACACTCTCACGCATACTTCACTGACCTACCGATGTCGTCGCAAAAAGAGAATCTTCCGGATGCAACGTCCCAATAATTTTGTGTTAATGTCGAATTTTGTTCCTCCGGGTCTGCTTAATGCACGAAAACATTATACGAATCTATTTCCATTTAAACGAGGATTCGATTCTCACGAACGAGTCGTCGCTTTGTCGGGCCAGGCGGGTCAATGCAAAATTTTCAGGCAAAATATGCTTTTCCTCTTGCAAAGATTTCCATTCGCTCGTGCTAAATACATCGTGATTTTCCGTTGTAAAATTAAATGATTCTACCGCGCTAAAAAAAAGTTCCTTGAGCTTTATTAAAAGTTTGATCATATCGAATGTCGTAAGGAAATATAATTATGTCGAATCAGCGATGTCATTTATGCGAGTATCTTCGTTGTAATCGATCACCGAGGTCTCTTCGTCTCCGTCGTGCTTTCACTTCATTAAAAGGGTTCCTGAAAATCGAAGCGAACGTGCTGTGATTTAATAAGTTTCCCCTACGCTCACCCATCACTTCCCTTAAAGTGTTAATACCTAGGTACTATTCGTACGCGCGAAGACAAAGACAGGCGCGTAATTTCCCGTAGAGATACGTGGTTGAAATTCGGTCCAAGTATCGAGTTCCTCTCTCTAATAAAATCGAATCTTCGATCGTGCATACATCTTTCCATGTCGTTAACGCGCGAAGCCGTTATTGAGGAAGGATAAATTACTAACGAAGGATTGACACTAGCAACACGCGTTAATAATATTAATGTCGAATTCAGCCATGATCGAATGTCTTCTTACGAAGAAGTAAAATTCTTCCGACGACGCTATCTCTAGTATGATACTTAAGAATGATCTACGAACGTCGATTTTCCTGTCGTAACGTTAGCGTTACCTCGTACATAAGATTTATACCGTCATTATGTTTATAAAGTGATACTAATTTCCTGTTTGCAGACGGTTGTGAGAATAAGAAATGCGAACATTACGCAGAATGCGAGAGCGACAGTGGCGGGGAGGCGAAATGCGTTTGCCCGACGAAATGCGAAAGCTTGGTAAGTAGCCGCGCATAGTAAACCACGAGAAGAGCTTTTATAAAATACTCGTATTGGAAGTTTTCTTTCATATTCCAATTTCCCGATGTCCGGTGCACGCGCCTAATGTATAGAATATGGTGTCCTCGATCCGAAGGAAATTTAATTTACCTAGCTCTCTTTCCGGAAACTATGAAAACAAAGTGATAGATATAATCCGATCCATCTAAATGCATCGATGCCCTTTTACGAGGAGTTCGTAATATATGTGGGTTAATTTTCCACCATCGATCACGACGGCAAAAACTTCCGGTGATTCGACGAAACTAAAAAAAGAAACTAATTGAAATACATTTCTATAATGCACATACGCTGTTTCACATAATTCAGTCGAATTATTACGATTCTCGGGAAAAGTGACCAAACAACATAGAGAACACTCGATTTATAAGAATCAAGTACTGACCATTAAATAAATCCTTAATAAACTACACGGGGAAAATATTAAATTAACTCTCTTTAGTATCAACAGAAGTCTGCGTATTCTATTTTTTGCTGATCGCGTTAAGCAGGAAAAAGCATCCTGTCGGTGAGCGGAAAACGATCGTTACGCGAGAGAGGGTAGAAAACGCAGGTGGAATGTTAAAAAAAAAAGAACGAAAAAAACGGTTCGAATAGGTTGATACCGGTGGATTATGTAGTTATTCGAACTCGCGCAAGCGTGCGTTATTAATTGCAAAATGAACTAGTATCCGTGAGAGAGGGGGCGTATCTCGTGCCTTTCGCCGGTGAAAAAAAAATATGGGGAATTGTGGTTCGACGATGAGCGAACATGTGTTACGAATGAAATGCGCATCGCTCACGTACGTATATGGATACATAGATACCTTCGCTATACACATGCGTACATACACGTGTATAGTACGTGTATATGCTCGATAGGTCATTTATCGTGGGATGAATATTTTACTCTTGTTACGGTAACGAGCGAGGCTTAACACATGGAATGGCCTCCGATCTATACAAAGCCAAGAGAAAGTGAGAGAGAGAGAGAGAGAGAGAGAGAGAGAATATATGTGTGTGATTGGAACATTTGATGCCTTGCACTTCGCTCGTTTTTTATTCCATCTAACGGCGACCATTTCGATATGGGAAAGTCGTTAAAGCATATAATATATGTGTATGCGTATGTACGTATTTCCCGTAGGTGCGAACGATCGTCGATCAATAGATTTCACTCGTCGCGGTACGTTTGTTTTATGAATCCAACCACTGATATATATTCGCTTGATTATTCCTTGCTACATATCCACGGAAAACGCAACAGTCTTCTTCAAGTATCTAAAAAAAAGGTAGTACTGTTTTTTGAAACGATTAAATTATTGGAACGTGAATGAATGCAGAGAATGAAATAGTAATAGGAAATATATTTACGTCTGTTTGATATGAGGTAGAGTATAAAATGAGAGTCCTCTGCTCGACGTCCGTGCTGCTGGAAGATAAACAACGAACTAACTTATTTTCAAGGATAAACTATAGAATTTCGAAGCCAGACTGTATCCGAAATATTTATATACTTTCATTATACCTTACGTTTTTTCTTTTCTCCTCAATGTATGTAATATATTATAAAACAAGAGCATATCTATGCATAACAATATTATTTTTGTAACATTTTCTATCTTCTCGGACATCTCTCGACCACGTAGTAGGGTCCTTTTTCAAAAATATTTTATTCGATGTATTCTGGAACGAACGATACGATGCATATCAGGTTTCACCGTTTTAATGCCAACCCGGGATTCCTTGTAAGGAAAAATCGATGCCCTTTCTATCGAGATATACGAAGTGATTGGGACTTCCGGATTCGTGAAACGTCTTGCTGACAAAACCTCGAGCAATTCTGAATTTCTCGGGTGTGGTCGCCTCGATCGTTCGGAGGGTTAAGAAGGCAAGGCGTAGGAGGTAGTAGCATGTGTGCCTCGTCGAAGAAAAACCAAGGGAAACGGGGATCGGCCCTTTTATTCTCGAGAAAGGAGAGCTGCAAAAAGGAGAAAGAGAAAGATAGAGAAAAAGAGAGCTTAGAATTCTCTCGTGGCGTGACGATATCGCGAAAAGAAAAATCTATGGTTCGAAAGGCGAGCTTATTGGGTGCACGAACACAGAATCAGCAAAAATTACTTTCATGCGTTCGACGGTTGCACGTAGAAACTAGATACTCGTAGTTTATTTCAACTCTCTCTTTCTCTCTTATTCAACTTGAGCAATATTTTGTGTTATTTATACACGCTCGCATATTATTATCCAAGGATAGCAACGAGAAAGTATTCCCATCCTTTTTTAGACATCTATGTTACAAGATTTATTTGTGTTCTACGAATACCTGCTTCCTTGAGTTCGTATAGCTCTGCAATTTTATTTCCGGCACGAGAGAACGCAACGCTTCGAGGTAACCAACGTGTCAGCGTTCTCTGGGGAAACAGAGATCAAAGGAACAATCAAGGAGAAGGAAAGAGAGAAAAGGAGAAAGAGAGAAAGAAAATCAAGTAGTAAAAGGAAAGGAACGTAAGAAGGAGATAAGGGTTACGTATTATTTAATCTGCAAATGAAATGTACCAAAGTCGCGAGCGTATCCGTGCCATTTTTACTCGCCAAAGTAATTTGAGACAACGAGCAATACTATTTACAACGTGAACTTGATGGAGGAGTAAGAATTTATCTTGGGGTATAAAATATACGTATATCACATTAACATAAAATATATTCGTACCGATTTTGGATATTATTTCATAATAGGTAATCTTGCTGCATGTATCGAGCTCTAATTTTATATTAAAACTACAGATTGGATGCAGGTAAATAATTACCAGGGCTTCAATTGTTCCCAAATTCGAAACTGATAATTAATCGAACGATGCATTTAAGCTGCGGGACAAATAAATAAATAGGGAATCGATACGAGCGACTTTTTAAATATGAAAGATTACAAAACTAATTATGCACGTATCAAGTCGTGTCATATGCAAGGAAATAAAAATTTGTAAAACGGAGCACGGACATCGTGGAAAGTTTCTTATCTTTTTACTCCGTAAACCCAGCGCGGAGAAAACGCGTCATCTCGTAAAATGGGACGGTGTAATTTCGTCTCCTTCTTTTTTGTAATTTTAATAACGAACCATTGCTTATCTTCCCACGTAACAAAATATTTATTATCGCTACGATATAATTCTTAGGGGAAAGAGCCAGCGGACAAAGTTTGCGGATCCGACGGTGTGACCTACGACAATGAATGCGCCTTGAAGAGAGCTTCCTGCACGTCTCAGACTGAAATCGTCATCAGTTATATGGGCGACTGCGGTTAGTACTCCCTTTGTTATCTCTAACTTCCTAGGAGACAGGTTAAAGTTTCCCCGAAGACGCGATTCATTGAAAAATTTATTATACGACCGTGGAAATATACGAAATTTATTATACAAACTATTAAAAATATCGTCACTAGTAAAATTGTGATATAAATATTAAATATCGATCGAAGACGGAGACTCAATCGCGGCAGATAGTTCTGATAAAAGAAACTTCAACCTCGTTCTTCTTTCCTTCGAGCGATTTTACTCCCGAGTTCGTCCGTGTAAAAGAAGAGGAACAAATCTAATTGATTTGCAGAACTTTGCGCGAGAGTGGAATGCGAGAACGGGGCGCGCTGCATGGCGGGCGTGTGCGTGTGCCCGGAGATCTGTCCCGAAACTAACGGAAAGCCCGTATGCGGTAGCGACGCAAAGACTTACCAATCCGAGTGTGAATTACAAAAGGCAGCCTGCGGGAGGGACCCGAAATTGCCGGCCCTGCACGTGATTTTCTACGGCGACTGCGGTGAAAGATTCGCTGTGGCAGCGCTGAGTAAGTTGAAAAATTCCCTTCGGTGAAAACTCTGCTCCCTATAAAACTCGTTCAACCCACGATCGAAGATTCGAACAATGTGTGTGCGTTGTAGAAAGAAAGAAAAAAAAAAGAGAGCGAGGAAGGTAGAACAAAAAAATAACTTAGCGCGTTGGACGAAACAATGGTCAGCATTTGACAATGATCACGAACGGGAGATATTCGTTTTTTTTCCATTTCAATTGGACGAAAGGGACATCGAAGAATGCATTTAAACGATATATCGAACGATCACTCGTCCCGACCAGACGCATTCGTCTCTCGTGTATGTGATTATAACGTAAAATACTTTATACACTCGCTGTTTAAAAGCTAACGCGTTTTGACTATTCGATGCTAAAATTGCTCTCGCTGCTAAATGAACGTCACCGTACATATAAATAAATTCATGTTATTCTCGATGAAGCATTAACATCGATTCAATGACGGTGCATACACGATCGTATTATACGATTAATATGTATCAAGTAGCGAATGAAAATTTGTAATATATTGAAAGTGTAAATAACTGTAGTCGCATCAAAATCCATTTTGATATTAATAGAAAATAATCCCGAGAGAAGGGGAGAAGCTTCGATTCAATTTACAAAATTCCGTTAAAAATTCGTATTTTACTCGATTATTGTCTCATTGCTGATTATCGTGCCAATGAATACAATGTACATAATGCAAAAAAACGATTGGATTAATTATATCGGTTCCTATCTTTATATCAAATCGTTTATTCTACCTCCCTCTTTAAAACTCGTTTCGATTAACCGTATCTCGCTATGATCACGAACCTACTCCACGATATACATATATAACGCTTTAGTGTAAAGGCTTCTATTAACCGTTTCAACCGCTCTAACCCTCGATTCTAACCGTTCTAACCGCTTTCTCACCGCTTTCTCTCTCTTTCTCTCTCTCTCTCTCCCTCTCTCTCTCTAACCGCTCGAAACAGCAACGATGTCGACGCCAGCACTGACGCGCGTAGCCACCACCGTCGCCGACGTTAGCAGCAGCACTCAGGAGCGAGAAGCTTGCAAGGACATTCATTGCGACTTCGAGGCCACTTGCGAACTCGGACCGGACAAATTTCCAAGGTGTAGCTGCAGATTCGATTGCGCTTCGATATCGCCGGAAAACATGAGACCGGTCTGCGGCAGCGATCTCAGGACGTACTCGTCTCTGTGCGCGATGAAGATGGAAGCTTGTCAGAGGCAACACGAGTTACGGCTGAGGCCCCTTGATCTCTGTCAAGGTTGGCCATTTTAGTAGTTTTGCATATTAACAATGCTTCAGGCTATTTATTAACTTTTCACTGCTGCTACTACTACTACTGCTAACGTTCTACTTGTTAAAAAACAAAAAAAACAAAAAAACTGGTCTTCTTTTACAATTAATATTCATCTTCGTATAGGTATGGAGGTGAAACCTTGCAACGGTGATCCACCATTGATCGATGCCGAAGGTAAAGAATACGACTGTGGCAGTGGACCAGAGCGCAGAGATTGTCCAAGTAACAGCTACTGCCATCAGACACCCCGATTTGCCCGCTGCTGCAAGAAAGGTAACGCCGAACGTAATTCCGAGTAGAGATGCCAAACGTAAAGCAAAAGAGTGAAAACAAAATCTGAAAATAAATCGGTTCCTTACGTTAGTCCAAGGAATCCAAGTGGTTAAGTGCGCGGATTCCTGGCATGGCTGTTGCCCGGACGGCAAAACCGCGGCTCTTGGACCGGATGGCGCGGGTTGTCCCAGTTCGTGCAATTGTAACAGACTGGGCAGCGTATCCGACACCTGCAATCCGGAAACCGGACAGTGCGAGTGTCGACCGGGCGTTGGTGGTCTCAAATGCGACAGATGCATGCCAGGATACTGGGGATTACCAAAGATCAGCGAGGGACATCAAGGATGTATACGTAAGACGAACGAACCTCCTTCGTTTCTAACTTCGAGTCAGTGTCGAAATAATGCCTAACTTTTCCTCCTCTCATTTCATCTCTATAGCTTGCGGTTGCTCGCTCTTCGGCTCCGTTCGCGAGGACTGCGAGCAGATGACTGGACGTTGCGTCTGCAAACCTGATATCCAAGGGCAAAAATGTACAATCTGCACCGATCACAATAAAATACTCACGCCTACGGGCTGCTACTCAGGTATCACGCGGCGGACACTCGCGATTATTATAAAAAAATATACTAAACACCTATGACGATTGTAAAGATGATAAATTTAAAATCGAATCACTTTGTATCGCTATAACCTTTCGACGAAATCAATGAAAATCAATTATTAGCATAACCGTAATGCTCTCTTTTAATGTGTTCACAGCTGATACGATACCACCGATCCCAACCTCTTGTAACGAACTGGAGTGCTATTCCGGAGGACACTGCTCCGAGATAGGTGGTCCACACTGCGTCTGTCCGTCCTCGTGTCCAACGGACATACCGTTGGTACCTGTTTGCGGTAGCGACGGACAGACCTACGACAGCGAGTGCGAGCTACGTCTCTACGCGTGTCGTCACCAAGCGGACGTGGTGACCCAGGCCTTTGGCCACTGCAGAGGTGGGTTCACTGAGCGTACGCCGCACAGGCCGCTTTACGTTCTGCGTTACTAAATATTATCAATTGGTCTACGTTCTCGACGACTATGAATAGGTGTAGATGATAAAAGTGAAACGAAAAGAGTAAGATGGAAGGGATAAAATACGTCAGGATTTCGTAGACAAACCTAGGAAGGAAGTTCGTTATTAGACTACTATATTTATCGAGTCTACTTATCGTTAGACATCGATATCGACTCGACTCGAATGTCTTCTCGCTCGGCGTTCATGTATTAATAATCGGGTACATGTAAAATATTGTTAATCCGTAGTATGAGAGAAGCGAATAGGAAAAGGACTTTAGGATAGGTATCGAATACGAGTTACAATACAAGATTACTCCTCTGTCGCGCTTCCAGAAGCTTTTATCGATCTTTCGTCGCGCGCTCGTCGGCGAAACGATCGTGCACGGTGCTCTTGGCAGAAAAATACCGTGGAACTAACCAACAGCCTATCTTCCTTTGTATCCAAACGTGATAATAAACTCATCAAGTTTTTACTGACATGTATATATATGTTTATAACCCCTGCACCTTATAACCCCCTGGAAAAAGTGCTGACGTTGCCACTTTTCTTGCTTATTTTTTTCTTTTCTTTTTTTTTTAATCGACCTCGCTCCCTCGGGCCACGTTTTACAACGCAATTGCTGCACCAACTACTACGCAAGGATCTCGTTATAGAGACGATGACGCAAAGAAAAGGAAGTAAAGCGCGGTGTTAAATCTAGGCCTTAGTTTTGTAAGTCCCGACCCGTAAACGCTCCGGTATCGCCTATTGTAGGTACATTATGTTTGACAGTTATTGCTTTCATTAATCAAACTTATCATATTCGCGAGGGCGCACGCCAGGGTGCGAGCGAGTGAACTCGAGTATTCGCGCGGGCGCGCGAGCACGCTCATTTTACGTCAGTAATTAGTTTCCCAACTCAAATATAAGCGCTGGGCTCTGACAAATTGAAACCACGGAATCGACCCAATTCAAATTCAGACTTCGCCAACGTTCGCAACGTTCTCGAATTTAGCAACCGTGCTGCTGCTTCAGAAAATATCAAGACGGATACGTATGCTGGCCTCGCCCCATTGCGAGACAACCTATTCAATGTGAGGTCTAATTAAATCGTTCTCTCTCTCTC
>JAIFRP010000021.1:4648080-4666917 GCA_032403825.1 Odynerus spinipes | reverse complement strand
TATACACATATAAATATAAATATAAATATATATTGTATGTGCGTGCGCTAGAACTAAAAATTTCGCGAGATCTGTACATAACCGATACACGTTAATCTATCGATCACACAAAGTAATTATTGTTTAGAGATGTACAATACTGGACCTAAAGAGGACTGTAACGACCTAATAATTGTAACGTTTCACGAATTAGCCTTTCCACGATGCGCACGCGCCGTTTTTTCATTTGTGCGTCAAGCCGATGTGTTCTTCCGTTGGGACGAAAATGACGTCTGACAAGATAATCGCCTAAGATAATTGTAAAATCGTTATTTTCTAATCTGTTAGAAAATACTTAGCGACTTGGCTCGTTCCGTCTCTGGAAATAGACGAATTTTAATCTCGCGCCCTCGTCGCACCTCGTTGACGATGCACGAACGCCTAAGTTCAAGTAAACTCTACGCGACTATAAGGTTCGATACTCCATTTCCGTTCTACGAGTCATCCTTTGTCGTTGTTTCCTTCGATTTTCCGTGCGAATTTTACAAAAGACGATTTTAACGATACGAATACGCTGCGTGGCCCGATTTTTTACAGGCTACGCGAAACCTTGTTGATCGGCGTTCGCTGTTTTCTACCTACTACGAACGATGAATTATAATTTAAATATAATTGTTATACGAAGGATCGTGCGATGATCCTCGAACGAGAAAAGAAGAAGAAAAAGAGAATATTGCATTGTCGGTGGTCGTTTAACAACGAAGCTTCGACGGACTAGGCGTAAGCGATTGTGAAGTCCTATAAGAACTTAAATCCGTGAACGAACGACGGTTTCGGATCGACGAAATATTTATGATTCTAAAAATGTTATCGCGAGGGAAAAGCCACGCGCGAAAAAGAAATCGATACTAATTTAATAATTAAGACACGAGCATATCCTGTTCTTACCTGTTTATCGTTATTATCTAAGGAGAGGTCATCAAGAATGACTTCTCGTTATCAGCGTTAAGGAAAAACTTTCAAGCAATTTCCATCACATATCCCTCTTTTGAGATCTATGTAAAATCTTCGTTTGAAACAGTACATATCTTTTCTCATACATACATATTTCATCGTTGACATATCGAATGTATCGTACGGTCCAATAATAACGAGTCGCTGCGAACGAATTAAAAATTAATTAAAAAGAAATAATAAAATATAAACGTATACAAGAGGAAAAAGAGACAATTGAGCGATACGTTTATCTCCGTTTTCAATTCTCGCCGATAGATTCTAACGCGTCGATGGGACTTACTTATCAAATCGCGAGCGTTCTCAAGAAAAATCTTTTGTAACCATTCGAGAACGGTCGTTGATTCGAGCGAAAAAAAATATGCTAACATAAGAAGGGAAAAAGAATATTACGTTATGACTAAGCTACTGCCAATCTAGTTAGAAATTCCGCGATCCTGCCTTTTCCTCAATCGCCATGGTTCCTCGGATAATTCTGAAAACGAAGAAGAGAAGGAAAAAATAATAAGTTCGTACGGCCGTTAAAAATAAAAATAAAATATACCATCCAAAGATACACGGACGCTCGAAAAAGAGAGAACGCACTTTTTCCTTGGAGGAAAGAAAGACGAAGAAAATTTGCAAAATACTCGGCCCGTGTTCGCGCTTCGACTCCCTTCGGATAAACGTCGCCAAGATATTTTCGTGTGTAGGATACACGCAGCTGGGCACACACGTACACAACAGCAGACACGACACACGCGTGCGCGTGAACACACACGTCTTAATTAGTTTTTTTACTTTGATACCGTCGTTAACGCGACCATTTTTGGCGCTACCTGTCCTAAATACTGGAGCTACACTATGTAACAAAGTACGCATTGTAAAGTGACTGTATATACAATTATAAATTATGCGATTACCTTGAAACTTTTGGTTTTTTCTTCTTAAACCTACTTCTATTTACCTTCCGGCTAAGAAACAACGGACGAACGCATAAAATGTTTAATAAAAACTCATTTATTATTTCTAACAATCTGTTTAGGCGTAATATCACATTGAACGTATCTCCCTTCCCTCCTCCTCAAATTTTCCCGCGAAATATTTACACCGAACCGCACTCATACAATATCCCACGCATACCGAAAGCAATCGACACGGTCGAAGATTATAAACTATTTAACTGGTCGTTGGCGTTCCCAT
Source organism: Odynerus spinipes (assembly GCA_032403825.1). Classification (NCBI taxonomy): domain Eukaryota; kingdom Metazoa; phylum Arthropoda; class Insecta; order Hymenoptera; family Vespidae; genus Odynerus; species Odynerus spinipes. The sequence goes on along the minus strand of JAIFRP010000021.1, from coordinate 4,664,742 downwards.
GGAGAAGTCGCGAATAATAAATACAATTCTGTCGATGGCGCATCGTAATTGCGCGAACGTGTGTAGAAATCGTGAGACAGAAAAGGCACTGATGGTGAGAGGCGCGTGGGTTAGCGACGAACAATGAGCAAATATTAACTGATCGGTATTTCTTTTTCAATCTCCTGAATTCGTCTCTTGAAGTCTTGACGGATTTCGGCGATTGGTTTGATCAGGAATATCGGTACGTCGTCGTCCCTTCTCTATAAAATAAAATAAAAAGTTAATGATAAAGAGTCGGAAGCGTTCCTCTTACTTTTGTTAAACGATAAACGATAAAACTTGCCTGGAATAGAACTTCCCCTTCGAATTCAACGAGACGCTGTTTCCTGGCTCTCAAAAGAAGTCCAACGCACTTATCGCTGATGTGAGTGTAGATATTGAAGAGATCCCCGAAAGTGATGCCGATGACATCGGGTTGGTCGTTGCACGGCGTACCATTTTGATAAATGATATCGCACAGCTCCAAAATCTCTCGGAGAATGTGTGCGTTTGCTTTGCGACCGCGTATGTCCGAAAGAGATCCCGCGGCTGGTCTGAAATTTGAAAAAACTTTTCGTGACGCGAGCGATCGTGCGAAAATCCGAAAATAAAATAGACGACGCGACCGGTGAAGCAAGAAGTAAATCTCGGCATCTTTCTTTTCGTACGTGCGCGTGCACGTTAAATAAATCACGAGAAACGAATATCTCCGAATTCGACATTTCAAATTCTTGCTTCTTCGAACGCGTCGATCTCAAAGATCCCACGTACCTGCCATATTCTTCTTTCGTAAATTTCGGCTTCTCGAGATTCAAGCCGGACGTGAATGGATTTTTGCTCTGTGTATCTTTGTGTCTGTTTGCATATTGGTCGAACATGGCTACTTTGGCACCCAAGGATTCCTACAATCAAAATTGAACAACAAAATGAAAATAAACTCGCGTGCTCCTATAACTCGAACTTTTCAGTACATCTTCTTTCTTTTCTTTTCTTTGCAAAATACATTAGCTTGAACGCGCAAAAACTTTAATGCATCTCTCGTACACTTCGCGAAAGTTGGCTGGTAAAGGCTTAGTTTTAAGCGAAGATCGATGTCTTCCTAGACTCGGTGCTTTAATTAACTCTCGTCGATGTTATTAATCGACCTCGGATCGGTAGACGCGTTGCGCGAAAATATCGTCAGAGAGACTAGCCGATCTCGAAAGTACGTCCATAACAGTGGACTAACATTACCGAACTGAAACTACGCCATCGTATATCTTTAGCAGGCTTCTAAGCCTAAAATCAATCAACGGCTTCGATGAACTACATGTGTTGGTAACATAATTCGTTATCTTAAAAATAATTGACTAAACGATGTTCGACGAACGTAAGCTCGCCCATGAAACCGTATTAATTTAATTATATTCACTAATAATGATTAAAAGTGTATTAAAAATAATTAACGTCTTTGCGTACCGTTTTCTAAACTTTCAATGTGCTTCCGCGTGTTCCTGAATTTATCGTAGAACCAGAAAGAATGAAACGTAAGTCAAAAACGCGTTGTGTTCAACGTCATCCGCCGTAGCCACTCTAAGCGCGCCTAATCAGTACGGAATGTTGGAAGAAGTCCAATCTGGAACGGTCCGCGAATTGGCCGTGACCATAAAAGACATCTCGATGGCATTCTGACAAATTTCTGAATCTATGCTGACTGCTACATTCATACGGACGGCACGTGATATTCGCACGAGATTTTGCTCCCTAAGAATGAATCGAGAAACAAACTTCTCGCTGCTCGAGTTAGGGGACACGACTTACATTAGAGGAATCCAAGATGAATCCTTCCTTCGGAAAAGAATAGGTAGGGGAATACTTGGAATTTATTCTAGTGAACAATTTGAAAGCCAACGTGATCTATCTATCGGATTAAATGTTACATCTGCCTAAATGCTTATTAATGAATATAATACCACTAAATAAAGAAATAGTGAAATTTTATAAGAAACAAAAAACGAAATCAAAGCAATACTCACAAACATTACCGAAGACATGATAACAGTCGTGGATAAGCGTACGAGGAAATAAAAGATTAATACTGATTCGGTATCAAAACGGAATATCGAGCGTTATCACTTTGGATCGAACGACGCGTGGAACCTTTCTCCCTTCCGATGTTTCCCCGAAAGTTTCTCGTATATTACTGAAACCGCTTCTTTATCGATAACGCTTCGCCTCGTATCCCGTACTTATAAGTCACCCGGCGTTTCTCTGGTGAATACGACGTCGCGACGCCGCGCGTCTTTTTATAAGAAGGAGGCGACGTCAAAAATCTCCCACCAAAGGTACTCCGCCGGCGGGCCGTGCTCCGAGACGGGCCGAAATATTTGCCGCTTTTCCGAGCCAATTCCGTGCGAATTCGCGGCGTTTGATTGGCTGCCAGCCGTTCCTCCATCTCCGGAAATGATAATTCCCCGATTCGGTGCAGCCCGCGCGCGCTGACTCGATGGATTTCATTCATCTTCTCCGTCTAGAATCGTCTCCTTCCCTCTTCTTCTTACGATACCACGCCACTCGCTACATCCGCTTCTCGAGGACGCGCGGAATGTTTGTTTTGACGATCGACTACTCCGGATTCTACTCGCAAAGACGGATCACCGCTTTCTCCTTCGTTCAAGGGATAATTAAAGTCTCCCCGAGTGGCTTTGATGGCAGGAAATCGGGATACCTATTCCTTTGGATATTTTTATCATCGAAAAGTACGTTTCTTTCTTCGGTTTCTATGAACTCGTCCTTCATCGCATCATCGAAGTTAAACAAAAAATTCCACGTAGATCCGAAGAAACTGAATCGCGTTCCAGGCTAATTTTAAGTAACGTCCGATTCGGCCAATGAAAATAAATGTATCTATTCTCGGATATATATATGTATGTATAGGTATATACTTGTCGGTTAAGGAAATCGGTGCCTCGGGGATATGCGCGAGCTTTGCGCACTTAATTTGTCCGGCTCTAAGGGTACAAACTCGCAGAGAGAGTTTACATCGTTTACTTCGTAGAGTGATAAATGAATCCTGGCTAAAACTTAATCCGAGCTATCAAAATGGCACTACGAGTCTACCTCGCGGATTCTAGCGAGCGCAACGAATAATTGTTGATATACTTTAATGCTAGTTGGCAGAGCACGGCACTTCGAATTTCTTAAAGGTACACGCTTTTGTCACGTGAAGCTCACCGACACCGCGAATTATCCGTAGTAAGGTGACACAGAAATAAAAAATTGCGTTTTACGAGACTCGAAAAGCGTCTCCTAGATTCGTGACTCATAGAAACCTGCGTTGTAAGTAAAATAACTTTCGGGAATATCGAGCAATCGGTATGGTCGTTTCTCCGGTGGATATTGGTAATATTTCGACGTCGTCTAGTTCATAACTATTTCATAACTGCGTCATCGTATCACACGATCGTCTCGATTAGTCGAATCTCGCTATTAATCAGAACGTACCTACAATTTAATTACCCACGGGAGCAAATCGTAGTCAAACGTAATCATCTCGGTTTCATTAATTTATGAGATGGATAGTCTATACCGAAGGTAAAATAAATTATTATTGACCAACGTAAACGTTATGGGTATTCCTACCCTTTCCCATCGATACTCGTCGATCGATCGATCGCGCGACTCGATATTGTGTTTTTCCGAACGGATGAGTTTCGTGAAATTCTAATTCATTAAAAATGACATCCGTCGCGTGTGTCGTTAGCGTGACCATAAAGGGACATTGTGATTTATAAATTACTAATTCTCAACACGCAAGCGTGCGGCCGGAAACACGAAATTAGATCTGTTTTGCGTCGTCTCCGCATCAATGAACGGCTACGTCAGCGGCCGTGACGGTGATGATGCCCTCTCACTATAATAGTAAATGCAAATTCTTTGGGCACATATTCACCTACGTACGTGCGGCTGAGTCGACTCGAGATCGTACGGTGAACGATGTACCTAAATTTAACTGGGTTACGCCGAAACCGAAATTTTTCAATAAACCGACCCATTTCTGACTCGTTCCCTCGAATTGCCAGCATTCGCGATAAATTTCCCCGTCTGACATTGACATTCCTATTCCCTCTCGGCCGTCAGAGGCCATCGACATTGTTTCATTTTCGGCGAGTATCGTAATTAATTAACGATCTTTGCCGATCTTTCGAATAAATTAACGGTACGACGAATGCTTGTGTTACTACTAACATAAGTTATTTTCATGTCGCCGAGCGGCATTTTGACCGAGTGAAAATAGTTTACAAAACGTGCGCGTCACTTGTTACAACGTTATCGCAAAAATATCCGTCTCCGTCGTCGCCGGGGAGACACTTTGGACTGAGCGCTTTCGTCATATGTTTAAGCGCGACGTCATTATAGGTAACCGAGAGGAAAATTAACGAAGCTTCCTATCGCGAACGAGGAAACAATTTTCCAAACCTCGTTACCTCGTTCCGATTAACTTACCTACCTACGCGGAAGAAAAAGATTTTAAGAGGTGAGCGCTGTAAACATAATCGATTTAACAAATTTATTTAATTAAAAGTTCTCCTCCCGTCGAACCAGAGAAAGAAGCAACGAACGTTGAAACGTATTTTGATCGAGAACCATCGGCCGGCTCGTTGGTTATCTCTTCCCCTGTGGCGATAAACTGTGTCCGACCTAGACGCAGGATTATCCACTTAAAACTTTACGATCAGCACGGTTCCGCTCTTCCGGTACATAGCGAACCCCTTGCCTGTCATCCTCGAACAAGCCCAAACCCAAACCCCCACAGAAACGTTATCTAATGCGAAAGCTCTGTAATATCCATCATAAACGAATCTGCTGAATCTTAAGCAGAGATCGTAAATTATGCCAAAGTCGATTATGGAATCGACGAGAATTAACAGATAAAAATATTATAAATCGTAGTAAGTATAGTCGTCCATTTAAAAATTGTGATTCGAGTTTAACGTCCTTCGCGAGGCAAATGCCCCTAAGCGCATTCTTTCGTTCGCCTTGTCACCGTGCGTACGAAAAAAGCTCTCCTCGAAAAATACAATAAAACGAATTCCACCGTGGAACGAAACACGAAGCTAACCTAACGCAACGCGCACGAGATCAGGGGTCGACCACGTGCTAACTATAAATAATTCCAGAACGCACGAGTGCTACTTCGTTCACAACACTACGATACGATGCCGGCTCTTGAATTCACGCTTTCTCTCTCTCTCTCTCTCTCTCTCTCTCTCTCTCTCCTTTACGCGTCGGTTAATTCTATCTCAATGAAGCAGCAGGTGTTTGCATAAACAACAAGTACGTAACAACAATTACGACAATTTTCACCCTCGATTCTCTTCCTGTTTTCCTGCTCTTCTACGATTTGACGTCAAAGTGACTATCAGAGAAAAACAATCCTTGATATCGCAAAGTAATTATAAGTTGGAGAAAATAATAAATTGATAAACGATCGAGCGATCTCCTAATATCTCCTTTTTCCGTGCTAACCAAATAAAATGGTATAATCATTGGCGACGGAAACGTGTGTGGCTCTCTTCGTTGCCCGTTGGCACGTAGAACGGAATGTCGAAGTAATTAAGCGAATCTGCGTCGACGGAATTGCGTAACTGTACCGAATTTCAGTCATAAAATTTAAGAACCGACACCCGACTACAAGTTGGATGCTCTTCCCGTCGGACGATGTAGTTTTCCTGAAATATAGAAGATCGACTTTAGCGAGCTATTAAACGTTCGTGTTGGAACATTAAAAACATTGAGAACATTGATAATCATTTTGTTGTTAGACAGTCGACACAAATGATGCGCTTTGTTAAACTATCATCGGATTATTAATCGAAGATGTTGTTGAAGGCGTAATTTCTGTGGGAACAACGACAACGTTTCAGAGTCCTTCTTTACTCTTTCGCGATGGGAGTGGAACTGACACCGCGATCTCTCCACGATGTCTTTCTGTGAAGAAAGGAAGGTCGTATAAATAAATGAAGATACACTCAACGGCTGGGGACAAGGGCGAGACGTGGCGCCTCGTCAAGGTCGCGATTAAAAAAGTTCTGCCGGCTTTTCGGTGAACGACCCAATATTCCACCTCTTTGTATATATCATACATGTTTATGGCTGTTTTTAGGGGAACAACGAAAAGTTATCGTTAAAACACACGTTTGTAACAGTGAAGAGATTTTTAGGTATGTATGTATGTATACATATATGTACGCGTGAGTACCTACATATGCATGATTGGACGTTCCAACGGGCGCATGAAATTCGGCATAATTCATTCGTGTTCCTTCATAAATTTTGCGCTCGGACGAATCCCTACGTGGAAAGCAAAGACACGAGAATAAATTTGCAAAATGTCACCGAACGAAATATGCGGATGTGAGAAAGAGAGAAAGAATGAAGGAAAAAGAGTGAGAGAGCAGTCTTGTTCATAGATCGGCAAAAATATCCAGTTTGGAGGGCTGGAAAAATGAATAACGCGTGTATATATGCAAGTACATATGTTTATGTACTACGGTTTCATCGATTACTTCTCTTTTTCGTTTCGGCGGCAGGTGTGGATAGCTGTCGCGGTAACAACGAACGACTCGCAATAACATGTTTCGCAAAGTCCTATCTCGAGTTTTGTCTTTTAAAAATTCCAAATTTTCAGGAATACGGTAATCCTAAAATACAATGAGCCAATTATGTTAGTAATTATAAATTTTATCGTCTTCGTGCTTTTTGAATGAATATTTGAACACACTCTCCTGTTTTTTCTTCGATTTCCTAGACCGTGACACGCAACGGACGAAAATAATATCCGTGATACGTCAAAGAAGACTGTCGAGAAATAACGGATGAGTCGGGTTCGACGCAAGATGGCATAGAAATTTCGGAAGATCGCCGCAGCACACACACGGGCGGACGCGAAAATCGCGACGCATCGCCACCGTGAAAACTATTTTTGTTCGGCGTCTCTTATTTTTGGCCACGTGCGTCACGCTTTTGGATTCCGAGTTTACTAATCGTTGATCTTACGAGTCACAAATCGTTCGAGTTCCCTCAATTTCTTTTTCAACTTTACGGATATCCGTTTTAGGATATAAACGAATAACGCGAGCTAAATATACAGAAAAATAAAACCATCGCATTGTAATTAAATAAATCCAATTGATTTGTGTTCTATCGATCTGGAAATTTATGGTATCATGAAAATGTCATTAATCGTACAAATGGACACATGACACGCGAACGATCTTGAACGTTATAAAGTTAAAAAACGAATCGCGTTCGGTACGTCGTCGTCGGCACGTTTATCGATCCCGTAACCCAGCCACTGTCGAATATCCATCGTATCGTATCTCTCCTTTTATGCAATCGAGAAAATATCACGGAAAAGAGACATTTTATTTGGCGCGAGCACTGAATAATATTCACGATTGCCGTATATAAAATATACCCGGAAAAAAAGATAGAATCGCATGGGCATCGTTTATTCGTGACACCGTAGAATACGCCTTGCAATAAATACTTTTCCGAGTTGGGCATATCGATATTCGTTTTACGAGGACCGGACATTGATGGAGTAGGTATCGATTACTCTTTGAGCGCCGTTACTATGTCGAAATCGGTTTATCTCTCTTATGTCATCGATGAAGAAGCGAATACAAACTGTGGTCCGGTAAAAATTGAAAAAAATCGGAAAGATTAAAAAATCAAACAATTTACGAGAAGAATGAGAAATTCACGTCGTCTATTTTATGAACTACCACTTTAATATAATATACACGTATTTATATGTACGACACATGTATACACGTTTTGTATATAGGACGAGCATTATAATACAATGGCCTATCGGGCGACAGCTTCGTCGCTCTTCCTCTACACTCACTCAATAATTGCTCGCCCGTTCGATGATTAATGAGGCATTTCACAAAGCGCCATTTTAGACAAAACATAGCGTACGCTCGCGCGTACTATAGACGAGTGCACCAGCCGTGGATCGATATCGCGGGAGCGTGCTACGTGAGAGGAATCTTTACGGAACTTTCTTTTCTTTATTTTATGAAGAAAAGATATGTATTTAAGTATATACCTAGATACGTGCAATTCAATCGAGTAAGAGTAACGATCATTACCAGTATATCTCTATGATTCATTCAAAATTCAATATCGTTCTCTACGTTTCCCGCCAGAGACACTACTTGCAACGGTGGATACCGAAAATATATTCGTACAGGCCGGGTAGAGTAATTTAACGAAGTTGAAGTCCAATTTACGAGATCCTAAATTGCAATTCTTTGTGCTCCAACCACTCTCCCTCTCTCTCTCTGTCTCTTTTTTCTCTTTTTTTAGCCACCGGATCCATCGTCGAACCTTTCATCTCATAGCGACGACCGCTGTAAAAAAAGCTTCTCGTTGATAGGATCGAAAAGTACCGGAGAAAGAATCTAAGAAAAAGATGGGAAGGGATAGGCAAAGAAAGAAAGACAGAAAGAAGAAGAGAGAAAGAAAGAAGGTAAATGTACAAAGGAGAAAGAAAGAAGATGACGAACGCGCGAAGCAGAAGGACGGACGAGCGGACAGATCAAACAAGGCCGAGATGAATGAAGAGGGAAAAAAGAGAGAGAAGGTGGAACCTCGAAATATCGGCAGAATTCTCTTCTCTTCTCTTCTGCGAGCGATCGCTAACGAGCGAGAGGCGAGATTTATGGAGCGAAATATATCGCTACCGAGAACGAGAACGTCGATACGTCCTTTTGCGATTAATTAAACGCGACTTTAATTGGCATACGATTCTGAACGTTAATTTACGTAAAGCCGTCTGGAATTTATAGCGACGGAAAGACAAGTTTAACTCACTTCGCGTTCGTGTTACCTTAAGTACATATCGAACGAGAGATAGATAAATAGAAAGAGAGAGAGAGAGAGTAGTGAAGAAAATCTACTGACCTCGGACGAATCGGAATCGCAGTCCATGGTCGTTCCTCGAGAAGATCGGTCAAATCAAACGAAACTTTCCCGCTGAGTGTCTTGTTTCTCGCGAAAAATGAATGCACTCACTCGTTTATATAATACAATCGAATGTGAGAAAGTTTGTCTTACAAGCGTAAAAACGATTCCGATGCTGAGCTAGTAACAGTATCGATGCAACGAGCGATGACTTTGCAATGACGGTATGCTTCTATTTTCGATGCACTTTCGGCTGTATCTGAGCACGTGGTTTGCGAACGTCTCACGGAAAGGGGTAATTCAAAATATAAAGAGCGTAGCTATGTGTTGCGTTTTCTGTTCGTAAGTATCGACGAATAAAAAGACATACAATCTATGTAATTCATTGATATATCAATTGTGTATATTATTTATATAATAAATATATTTGGTTTCCCTGTTCCCTATTATCTCCTAAACGCATGAACGCGTTAATTTACAAGCGATTTCTCGTACGACAGACCTAGAAAAAAAAAGTCATTCAAAAGCTCAACCAACATCCACCAAAGGAGCTGACCCGTTCAACATCCTCCTCCATCAAACAGAAGTCAAGGAAAAAACCATTGAATTCCTGTTCACGATGAATAGCTTGTCGATAATGCGAAGGGAAACGATCGCGTAGAAAAGAAAGAACGTCGTGGAAGAGGTTGAAATAAAAGAAGAATAAGAAGAGAAAGCAAGCTCGGCGTAGAAAAGCGCTCGACGCGAAAGCTCTCTCGCGGCGCGGTAGGAAAGCTTGTACGGTTTGCTCGGCGCATTTGCCGGCTCGATGTCGCGATGGTTGGAAAGAGAAGGAGAGAATGACGGAAAGAGAAAGAGATATGTATATAAAGAGAGAGAAAAAATAGATACGGTCGCTGGGCTTCCGTGGTGAGAAGCGCAAGCTCGGGAAGGGCTCGCGCTTGCGCCAGCTTTGGTTAAAGCTTTAGCGAGCCGCGCGAGCAGAGGTCGTTAGCGTCGTGCCGCCCCTGATCACCCCCGACTTCTCTCTCCACCGTTCGCCGTGCTTTCACCCGCGACATCACGGAACGGACGACGGGAAGTACGTGCGAAATAAACTCGCGAAAATTCTTTGGCCCTTTTCTTCTTCTTCCACTAACTTCTTCTTCTTCTTCTTCTTCTTCTTCTTCTTCTTCTTCTTCTTCTTCTTGTATTGAATCCACTTCGGTAAAGCTGGTAAGTAAAAGAAGTCGTCAACCTTCACCCTCCCGCTTCAAAAGCTCGTAGAAACCAAAGCTCTCGTTCTTGTTCATCGATTCGTTGTAGAAAAGCTCGGATAGACAGTGGCAAATCATTGAAATTATCGTGAATGTTTATAATTTTCTCTCGATTAAGCTTCATTGATCGAGAAAGCAGAATAGAGGCGTAGAAATAAAGTAGCCGGTTTTCCGGCTCGTCGTTGAAAGAGAAGGTACGACATATTGATTCGAGCAGCCGCGCGTCGTGACCTACGAATCCGCCCTTAAGTCTCTCTCTTCCTCTCTCGTACACACTTTCTCTCACTCCCTCACCCCCTCACGCTTTCTCTCTCCTGCTCACTATAATCATTTCTCTCACCGGCAAGCGGCGCAACGCGGAAAAACTCGGAAACCCTCGCGAGTTTTAGGACAAACGACGACAAGTGGACGCGTTTCCATCCATCTCGATAATCGTTATTCTTACCCCCTGCTTGTTATTTTTGACATAAGAAACGAAAATCGGCCATTACGAAAGACATTTTCCGTACTACGCCGACATCTCATTGTGAGTTCTACTAAATAAGAAGTAATGTTTTTTTTCGGAGTTTGCGGTAGGTTGAGAACCATCTATCGATTTTCCATTATTTTTTTCTTCTTTTTTTATACACACGAATCTTCTTTTTTTCTTCGCGTCTCTCCGATAACGCATCTTAACCTTGTTCCGCAAAATGGCGTAATTGTACTCCTCGAGGAAGAGTGTATATGCGTGCGTGAGAAAAAGAGAGAGAGAGAGAGAGAGACAGCGTCACAGTGTTAGTGCGAGAATACAACACGACAACTGAGCGTGACAGTAAAAGATTTACGGCGGGAGATCATTCGGTAAGGTTTCTCTAGTGCGTGGGTGACAACGACGGGTAATTTTTTCTTGAAGATGATCACCGAAGAAAGTGAGAAAGAGATGGTAGATAGGAATCGAGAAATGGCTGCTTTCGTCCGGCTGTAGCCTATAATTAGAAAAGGCCACTGTACGAATATACATATACGCGAAATTGCACTTGCACGTCGCGTAAAGTTAGGGTCCGCGCGATCTTCAAGCTTTTCCTATAATTTCTCGAGTTTTCCTCCTAAAAAGGAAGAAAAAATCTTTCAATATGAAGAAATTTATCTTTGTATCTGTCGTATCTGAGATTTCATCAGATTCCGATAGGTACACACACTCGTTCCAATAATCGCTCGTTGAGGTTCTTCCGATTTGCGAGACCACCCTTTAGCCCCTTGAAACGAATCAATACCACCTTCCTTTGCGATGCGTGAACGGACGCTCCTCCTCCTCTTCCTCGATCCCCTCCACCGTCACCACCACCTCCGCTTCCTCCAGCTCGTCAACACAGCAATTTCGACGTTCGTCCTATCGTTTTCTCGTGCGTTACGCATTAACCCGGTGTACTCTGTTAAATATACATGCATTTGTATACATTGCACAACGCTTATCGCGAAGACGAAAACTCGTCCACGATCGATATCACCGAAGGATACTACGATTAATATTACAAGTTCGTCGTGACTATCGGTGCGCGCGAAACGTTCGATCGGATGTGTCGCGATATTCTCCTCGTAACGGAGGAATGAAATTTATAAATAGAAAGAACGTACTTTCTCGTTCGCTCGTCCTTTTTCAGTGATAAACCGTGATATATGGTCAGCCGGAAAGCGACGATATCGATTTCGTTTCGATTCGAACGCTACCCCGTTTACTCGAACCTACCTGCTTTAGCTTCGATGCTCAACGGGAAGAAGATTTTCCGTAAACATACCGGGAACAGACAGTGAACGCTTATAAACATAGCGAGGGGTGGTAAATAGGGGTGAGGGCTCGCTCACGCGTCAGGGAAACCGCCGCGCCGCGCCGCGCCGGCGAGGTTCGTGCTTTTCTAAAGCGGCCGAGGCACGTACTGCGCATGCAACGAACTTTAACCCTTTATAGAGCGACGCGACGCGTAAATCCCGGTCGGCGAACGTTCCTCCGAACTTCGAAGCTCATTTTCAATTTTGTTTAAATTCGTTGAATCTACAAGAGCGAAAGGATCTTTCGAGATCTTTGGCTCGCGATTAAAAGAAAGAACAGTTCATAGAAATCCTTCTTTCAGATCGCTAACTACGCAGCGACATGGGTAAGGAGAAGATACACATAAACATCGTGGTGATAGGTCACGTAGATTCCGGTAAATCAACGACGACCGGTCATCTGATCTACAAATGCGGCGGTATCGACAAACGTACGATCGAGAAATTCGAGAAGGAGGCTCAGGAGATGGGTAAGGGCTCCTTCAAATACGCCTGGGTCTTGGACAAGCTGAAGGCCGAACGCGAGCGTGGTATCACCATCGACATCGCTCTGTGGAAGTTCGAAACGGCCAAGTACTACGTGACGATCATCGACGCACCAGGACATCGTGATTTCATCAAGAACATGATCACCGGCACCAGTCAGGCCGATTGCGCGGTACTCATCGTAGCTGCTGGTATCGGCGAGTTTGAAGCAGGTATTTCGAAGAACGGACAGACCCGCGAGCACGCTCTGCTCGCGTTCACCCTCGGCGTGAAGCAATTGATCGTTGGCGTCAACAAGATGGACATGACCGATCCGCCCTACTCCGAGGCTCGCTTCGAAGAAATCAAGAAGGAGGTGTCGTCCTACATCAAGAAGATCGGATACAACACGGCATCCGTCGCGTTTGTACCGATCTCCGGCTGGCATGGCGATAACATGCTCGAAACGTCTCCAAAAACACCTTGGTACAAGGGCTGGAAGGTTGAACGCAAGGATGGTAACGCAGATGGCAAGACCTTGATCGAGGCACTCGATGCTATTCTACCGCCATCCAGACCGACCGACAAGGCTCTTCGTTTGCCTCTTCAGGACGTCTACAAGATCGGTGGTATCGGCACCGTACCTGTCGGCCGTGTCGAGACTGGTATTCTGAAGCCAGGTGCGTTGAAAAAACACGATTTCGCTAGCATCTTTTGGTAACTATGCTTGCTTGCTTGCTTGCTTGTTCGCTCGCTCGCTCTTTCAAGAAAAAAAGAAAGAATCTGAGAAGATTCACCAAAGATAAGATGCATTCTGATAAACAGGAAAAAATGGGTACCGATATAATTATTAATATCTATAATAGGTAATTAAAAGAGATGAAAAATTGTTGTTCGAATTTTAACAGGTATGTTGGTCACGTTCGCTCCCGCGGCACTGACCACCGAAGTGAAATCCGTCGAGATGCATCACGAGGCCCTGATGGAGGCCTTGCCAGGTGACAATGTCGGCTTCAACGTGAAGAACATCTCGGTGAAGGAGCTGAGACGCGGCTACGTGGCCGGTGACTCTAAGAATCAGCCGCCACGCGGCGCGGCCGACTTCACCGCTCAGGTCATCGTCCTCAATCATCCTGGACAGATCAGCAACGGTTACACGCCCGTTCTAGACTGCCACACCGCTCACATCGCCTGCAAGTTCGCCGAGATAAAAGAGAAGTGCGACCGCCGTACCGGTAAGACCACCGAAGAGAATCCAAAGAGTATAAAGAGCGGAGACGCGGCCATCGTGATGCTGCAGCCAACCAAGCCGATGTGCGTCGAGGCTTTTCAAGAGTTTCCGCCTCTCGGCCGTTTCGCTGTACGCGACATGCGTCAGACTGTCGCCGTGGGCGTCATCAAGGTACATGAATATTTAACTGGCTTCCGATCGTGACTATCGATGATGATGATGATGATGATGATGATGATGATAAATAGCGAAAGATCTTCTAGCGATCAATATTCACTTCCTATGTATCAGTGGTTGCTGGTTTATACTTTCAAATCGGTGCTAGTTGATGGTATCCGAGAATTTTCCTTCTTCTATTTTATATACCGAATGGAAATTAATGGTTGAACTTTATTGCAGAGCGTCACCTTCAAAGATACCCAGGGCAAGGTCACAAAGGCCGCGGAGAAAGTCCAGAAGAAAAAGTAACCATCAAGCTTCCTCGGAAGCTCGCAATTCGCTGGGCGGTCCTCCGTGGTCGTTCTTGATGGCACCACCAGGGACTGTTACTCCGGCAAGACGCAGTTCGCTACAGCTGCTCCATTCGATTCTTATTCGATTAATACCAAAAGTGAAAAGATGTTGTGCTTACCCCCGTTACATTATCCAGTAGTATTGAATCCGCGCATCTATCCGAACCTGCACATACAATTCACCCACGCCCCGCGCACGCCCCACATATGCTAGGGTTAATTGCGTTTTTACTTCATTATTACATCGACGATATGTGTCCATTTACAGGTAATTACTCGGTTCCCTTGGACTCTGTGTAGTTAGGTTTTTAAATTAATACTACTAACAAAAGACTCGGGATGCGTCGCGATCGACTACATCGCGATTACGTACGAGGCAGCGCGGCATGATTATTATCGACCTCGAAACAAGAAAGGGAAAATTCGGGTTTGCTCTGGAAAGGAAAATTCGAACCTTTCTTGTACCGTGTTTTTTATTATGGCTCTCTCTTTATTTCTCTCGTTTACTCCATCTCTCTCTCTCTCTCTCTCTCTCTCTCTCTCTCTCTCTCTCTTTTAAACTCTCTTTTTGCTTCTCTCTACATCGTTCGCTCCATCGACAAATACATTCTACGAAGCAAGAAGAACGCTTTAGTATCGACGATCGTGATACCGTGCTCTGATCCACACTAATCTTCACCGAAAACCACAAACTTGAAAACTCACCGGAAGAGCGCGTGTACGCTGCCTCGCATCCCCGTATTTTTAATCGATTCGTTTCGAGGAATTCGTTAAGGCTGATTTGTTCGAAGACTTGGTTGCCTCGCTGCAATTAATTTTACTATATACTTACATAAGGAATATCTATATAGTTAGTAGGACATTAGGACCGTGCTCCGCCATCCAATTATCATTCGTGATTCGCACCGGTGGCTCGCCTCGCGACAACGAGATCGACGATATCTCGATCTCGATCGCGAACACGCGAGTCCCCTTGCGAATTCGTTGCCATTGGTATCGGTGAAATCCTCTCGTCGCTCCACCTTATCCATTATCCTCCCCTCTCTCCCTCTACCCCCATAGACGCGTTCTATGATTGTTTTGCCCCTTAGCCCAGTATTATGTTGATGTAATAAAAAAAATTTTAATTGCACCCATCGTCATCGTCTTCTTGTTTCTTACCACCAAATTATCCTACTTGCAATCCTAATCGCGAAACAAATTTTCTTGGGAAATTTACGGTGACACGAAGGAAGTAAGATCTCACGAGAAAAACGAATATCCTGCGGAGGATATTAACAATTTATGTCGTTTTATGGTAAATATAATTTATTTCGCAATAAATTCTTCGATAACGTTACAACTAAACATAATATATGTACAAATATATTTAATGCAACGATCTTACAAGAAATTCAGTGTAATGCAGGTCTTTGTCAGTCTTTAGTTGCTGAGACCCGTTTCGTGAGACGTCGAGTAGACAAATCCTCTCGCGATCGAACATGACACAAGTTACTTGCGGGAAAACGGCACTTTCGCATGTATTTCTACTGTATATATATATATATATATACATATATATATATATATACAACATGTACGTATGCAAGGATCACGTAAAACCGGAATACACTAATCGATATCTGTGTTTCTCTCTCTCTCTCTCTCTCTCTCTCTCTCGCGCGCGCGCACGCACGCTTTCTCTCTCGTCTCTTATACGCGCACGCGTGTATGTAGGCACTTTCGGACGAACTCATTTTTACCGTATCACGAATTTTGAAAATCACCGGGATATCGGACCGATGCTCGCGAGTCGCCTAAAATGTTTTTCCAATAAAAGATCGCAATAACAATTCTTCATCTTTTATCGGAAAAAGCATTTCATTCCTGGCTACGCACTTATTGGTCAATACCCATTTAATATACAGGATTCGCACGACCTCGATTCTCAATCGGTATACATGGCTATGTACAATACAATATAACGCGAGAAGTAATAGTTATCGTTGCAATATAACGAAAGAAGTAATTACGAAGCGCTCGTTGTTTCGCTCGATGATGGGCGACGTTCACGGAAAGAGAAATAAAAGAGACGAAAAACCATAGAAAAACCACTTTCCTTTTCTAACGCACAAGATACGGACTAAAGAGGAGCGAAGGATGAAAAGAAAAAGGGTAGAAGGAAAAGAAGAACGGTATATAATACTGATTGGCAAATGTTAGGTACACGGTCACAAGCACTCGCCAACCAACCAACTCGATCCAAAGTTCCATGGACCGAGCCTCGTGTTTACGATCGGGGTCGTTCATGGGAGAGCACCGTCGTTATCCGTTTCCAAGATTTTTCAAGACGGCTTTCGAGATGGAAGAAGAAAGAAGGTTTAATTGCAAGAAGGGAGAAGAGTACATTCTCGAGAAGAGAAAAGAAGAAGATGAA
>JAIFRP010000021.1:4636585-4647777 GCA_032403825.1 Odynerus spinipes | reverse complement strand
GATAAATAATAATAATAATAATAATAATAATAATAATAATAATAATAATAATAATAATCGTAATAGTAATAACAATAGTAGTAATAATAACAATAACAATAGTATTCGTAATAATAATAGCAACATTAATAATCATAATAAAAAGAGGACTCCATTCGTCGAAACATTCTCTTCCTAAAAATATCTAGACGAAATACCCTTACGCATAAAAAATATGTTTTGTTTCATCTCGAATAAATAACATTTTCTCCGTAAAATGCAAATACTTATGTGCAATACTACTTATCGATGAGACTTGTCTTCTATCCGAGCTTAACGAAGCTATAAAGTCGCGAGACGGCGGCGACGAAGACGAGATACGCGCGTTGCCTCGTTATTAGGATTTCCTCCGCTTTTTAAACGGTCCTCCGCGAGTTTCTGTAAATGGAGTCCTGTCTCATTTCGACATAGATGATTTATATCCTATTTCGATATATTCTATATACATACACATACGGGTACGTCAGAGATGGGCAAACCTCTCGTCGGAAAAAAAAGATTTCTCCTCGTTGCTGATTTTTTACTATTTCTGGACCATTATGTAATTAATTTAGGAGGCATTCGAATATGTTTGTTTTTACGCTGTTTTAGAACGTAAAAGACTCATTTAATATCTTTTTAAAAATGTTGTCCGTCTCTGAAGTATTTACGTGATATTGCATTCGATATTGTGCCTAAGGATCTATCGCCGCGTTCTTTCGATCTTCAGAAGCGCGTCGTTCGATCGTACGGTTCTCGCAGGTAATGTTTGCCGAATGCAGGGACACTGGAATTGGACACTCCGAAAATACTCCGGAATGTTTACAAGGAACGACGATTCTTTGAAGTTGGAAGGAGCGACCGTGGAGCGATATTTATCGAGCGAATTGTTCATCCACGAAGTGTACGGCGATGTTCATTCACTTGTATCATATGTACCGTACGAGTATCAGACGGATGATCATCGTCGTAGAAGACGTCCCGGCGAACGAGTCTCGCGCGTTTCATCTCGAAAACAACATAGAAAGGGAACATTTCGAGAGAGTTCAAAGTTCTCGGGAGAAGATGAAAAGACCGGAGGAAAAGGAGGAAGAGGACCCTGGTAAGGAGTTCTCGAGGAGTAAACGCGAGTTTTACGTCTGATGAATCGGACTATGTTGCGTGGGCCACGCGGCTGCCGCTCCACCCGTTGTCGTCGTCGTCGTCGTCGAATTCGGCGTCGTTGCGGCGGACGGTGGCGTCGAATGATTGAAATTAACTGATATCGTAACCGGATGCAGGACCGTGTCCGGGCCGGTGTCCGGGATGAAGGTGAGGTGAGGCCTCAGCATGGACGCCTCGACGGTGAGAGGAACGTAAAAGGCGCCGCCGTCGTGAAGCGCGAAGATCGGCACGCCGTGGGACGGATTTTGTTGCTTCTCCGTGCTCGCGCTCGGCGACGGACTCGATTTTATCCTCTCGGCGGAGAACCTCTGTTTTATCGAGCTCTTGAACTTGTAATTCTGCGGACGACAACTGGCACTCACGCTCGGAGGCGTACTATGCGAATGGCTGCTGTGATTACTGTCGTCGCTGACGATCGTGGGCGGTGGTATGATGCTCGTGCTACCGCAGCCACCGGTGCTGATGCCGTTGCCACTCGGACGGAGCGGACGTTCCGGATCGCCGAAGGAACTCACGCCTGAACTCGAACCGTGATCCGAGTGAACGGTCGGCTGACATATCGTTGGGATACTCGCGTGAGCGTAACTCGCACTGCTCGCGCTACCGTTCGACGTTGGCATCTCTGGATGAGGGAAACCTAACCTATCGCCTGAAATTATCACCAAAGAAATCCCCAATGTTAAAAAACCGTTTCTATTTTTTATCCTATATGAAGTAGAGGATCGAGCAAGGAAATACATACTCGTTGCTAAGATCTTCTCGCAGTGCTGTTGCAAGTGATTGATCAACTGCACGCAAAGAGAATCCCTCGCGAAGAAACCTTCGACCTCGACGAGGAAGTGCATCGTCTCGCTGAGACACTCTTGAAATCCCAGCCTGTAGTGCTCGGCCGCGCTCGAGACCGCCGTCGAATGCGAAACGCTGTCGACGCTGTCCTCGGGGTGAGCGTGCACCGGTGTCACGACTGTGTGTTTCGTGTCTAAAGAAGAAACGCATTGGTCATTTTTTTAAAAATTTTTTTTATTAGAAATCACGAAGCTACACGCTACGTTCTCCAAAAGGAATACTCGCGTATGGCACGTACGCGTGATAACGAAAGGAGAGAAAAGCGCTAACCTTGTCGAAGGCCTTGCAGGTGTTTCATATGACGAATCGCCATCTCGATGATCTCGGTCTTCTCCACTCGGCCACGACCTTTCTTTAAGTATTCCGCGGGAATCAACCTGCTAAGATCGGCGAGGCAATTGTTCATACGATCTCTTCTACGCTTTTCTATGATCCTGTGCGACATTGGATCTTGCTGTAAAGAAAAAGAATACAAATATTATGACGGTTTCGCTTCTCAACGAACGAGATAACGTGGTTACGTGAACGGTATTAATAAGTTGATCGAATCTTTCCGAAATTCAGAGTGCCTGTTGATCTCTCCCCATTCTACGTGAAGCACGCGCTAAGATAAACCGGTCTTATCGATGAGTGTAACGAAGATTTTTAAAATCTAATCTGGAAGCGTCATTCTTCTCAAATAAAAGTATGTACCCGTATCGATTACGAACGTTTGTTTCCCTTTCTACATTTTTCATCATTTCCGTGAAGTAGCGCGTAAACGTCACGCGCGGTAGTTTAAGATCTCGTTCGAAAGAAGACGAACGACCGAACGTTCCACCCTGGCGTGAGTCCAAGGAAACATTTTCGACGTGTATACCGTATGCCAAAATTAATCGTTTGGACAGAGTTCTCGATCGAAAAACAACGCAGCTGTAACGAAGGGAACATGGCCACGAAGGAGGGAGAGGGGGTGTCACGAATATATGTTTTTTTGTGTTTTATGCAAAAATTTACCTCTTTGTTCGAGCAGCGCCTTTTTCTCGGTGGCGGCGAATCCGCCGACGCGTCGACGTGATTATTCATCGAATAGTATTGCATATTCAAAATATTATCCATACTGTGCGTGACCATCGTGTTCGTACGATAAGACGAGACACCGGTAAAGAAACAATATGCAAATTGATGAAATTTCAACAAAAACGACGTAAGCTTCACTGTATCGTACGCTTCACAATATCGTCCTCGAGTAACACATGATCGATTCGAAGTAGGTACACTTAACACAAGACTAGCACCAAATTTGGAGTCTCTTTGTAACGGAGGTAGAGCGTTGAACGATACAAATCACACGGTTTAATCTCGATAAGAAAAAAGTGAACTTATTCTTCTCGAAGACAGAACCGAAAAAGAATGTAGAACGTTCGCTACTCGGCACTACTATGTTATTAGTCACACCGAAGCAGTAGTACTGGCGCCTCTTATGTATCACACGAACAACGTGCTCCCTCGCGAATGGCAAGTGAGCGACTGCGATCCGCCGGCTTCGACGCTCGCGTTACTTTAACGGCGGACGGA
The DNA here is from genome assembly GCA_032403825.1 of Odynerus spinipes. Lineage (NCBI taxonomy): Eukaryota > Metazoa > Arthropoda > Insecta > Hymenoptera > Vespidae > Odynerus > Odynerus spinipes. The sequence continues at coordinate 4,644,192 of JAIFRP010000021.1, read as the reverse complement.
GATGTCGCTCGGCGATGACGACGGACCGACGTCACGTGTTGGAAACGCCATGCACTACGCCCAACACGTGAGGCAACAATGAGAGCCGTTCCTTGCACGTACAAACGTACGCCGTTGTCGCCTCGAAACCTCGCGTAACAATCCCCGGTTCACCTTCTGTGTATGCGTGCGTTCGTGTGTCTCTGTGTGCGTCTTTCAAAAAGGGAACCTACGTAAGGGACGATTCTAGAAAGGCCTCCTCCTTCCTTCGATTTCGCAATGTCGCTATTAATACCAAGACCGATCGACGAAATTAGTCGACGAAGCTACTTTTAGCGTTCCTTCGACGGCTCGTAGTCGTCGTCGTAGAAGTTACCACTACTTTTCACCCTCTCTGAAACCCTCACCCCCTTTCGTAACAGATTCTCCATCGCATGTGCGTCCTTTAAACGTGCGCATATTTCAGTCTCCCGACTCAGACTCGTATCACGTATTATACCGCGCGAAACTTTACACAGTTTGTGTTTATATACATCACAGAGAGGATTTTTCTGTCACGAAGAGAAAAGGGTATCGAGGTTCGTGCGATAAGACCGCGTAACTAGATATAACCGGAAAGGGAATGAAATTTTGATGAATTTGATGAAACTCACGATGAGACTAACTTCTGCGAAGTTTTGTTTTGTTTTAAACGACAGCGACGATCGCACGATGGCCATGACGTTGCTTCTTGTAAACGTGGCGTAAGTTTTGTTTGTGAATCTTTCACGAATTCGAATCACTTTTCCTCATTAACCGACTTCGTTTTTCTTTCACTGTGATCACGAGATTTTATCGTAAACGTAGTCTTTGCGGTAGGAAGTATACGTGGTTTGGTATCTTTTCCTGATCATATTGACAAAACGGAGTTGTATTCGCGTAAGCATGTAGCGAGTAGAACGAGTCAACGTTTCGAGTCGCACATTGACCTCGAAGACTCCGACTACTCTCGACCGAAGGAAAAAGGAAAAATCGTTTGGCGTAGGAGATAGATGAAAAAATCGACTGGCTATGGACGCCGGGAAACCACTTTAACGGGGTCGAGATATCGCGTTGCCCGGTTCCAACCGGTTCACGAAGATCTTCTCGTATTATGATCAGAGTTTATCAAGCAGGAGTCGATCCCGTTGTTTTTCAAACGATAACCAGGCATCGCCGGATCTCGAGACTTCGGACACGTTTCTGCCAACAACAACTCGACGAATACGAGGAAGAGAGAGAGAGAGAGAGAGAGAGAGAGAGAGAGAGAAAGAAGAAAAGAACGAAGCGAGGGAAGAAAGCTGGCCTATCGCACATTTTTACCGCTCTTTGCGTCTGTATCAAAGGGTTACTCGAGTTTACGTCGGCATACTCGACGTTCGCATCGTGCTTCTTTTATCCGCTAATTACCACGACAGTAATTACCGACGACCGCACGGGGTATGCTTTAATAACGATAACGATACGATCTATTGCCTTGTTTGCCGCTCGAATATTTCTTATCCTTTCTCGGAGTAACCGAAACACCCTTTGCTCGACGATATGACGTCATTAAAATCGACTAACTATTGTTTTACGGAATACCGTTATACGAGTGGGACTCATCGTCCAGAATAAATCGGAGACTCGTGTTCCGAAAGAACGTAAAACGAATAGGAGAATATCCCGACGTTCGAAATCGATGAATGTTCATGTAAATTATTCCTAACGACGCGATAAGACTTTGAGAAAAAGTTCATGTAAAATTCATACTAAAAAGCGTGACGACTATACGATAATCCTTGCAGCGATCGCGCCGATCTCGTTTTTTAATAATCCAGACGATTCGATGACGTTGCGCGGAGACGAGGTGGCAAAAGAATTGTCGGGAGATTCAGGGACTCGTGACGCGAATCGAGGGCAGAATTATCGAGTGGGAAAGCACCCTCTCCCGACGGACTCGTTTCCTTCGAATAAAAACGAGAAACTGTAGAAGGTGCGAGTGGTACGGTGATTGCTGGAACAAAACGTAGGTACACGACGTTCTACGAAAATCCGCTTCTGTAGAACGCGCTTAATCCTGGATCAGCTTTCGTATTACAATTGACGTCCGTACCGTTCGTAGATGACGATCGGCGTCATCGTCACGTTGGTAGCCCTCTTATGAGAATAAAAGAGAGAGAGAGAGAGAGAGATCCGCGCTTGCGAGAATAACATGTGTGATCGCGAGAATGGCCACGAATGAAGCACGCATCGGACGAGTAAACACGTGCTGTTTTCACCGCGCGTGACGCAATAAGTAGGAATACATTATTTCTGTCGAATCGACGACGACGATGAACGACGCCGACGCCGACGCCGACGCCGACGCCGAAGACGACGACGACGACGACGGGACGTCGGTTTGCGTCGAAGAACTAGAAGCTATAGACGCGAAAGCAACTATAAGAAGCTCTTGAGAAAAGTTCTGCTCGCCTCTGGGATCCTTCGAGACTGAGAACGTGCCTTTTGCCACGTTCCGAATACAGGATTAAGGAAAAGAGCGTGTTATACATACACATATATACATATAGATATAGATATATGTATATACTTATATATACATATATATATAGAGAGAGAGAGCAGCTCAGGTTTGTTAATAAGATCAGGGAAAGGATAAAATTGTCGAGGAAATGGTTTGCATAAAAAATTATGTAAATCTCGAGAGTCGCATGATAATACCTGTACGATGACGAAGTTTCTTTTACTCCGGAATGTATAAAATCGTATAAAAAGAAAGAAACGTTCGAACTCGCAAGAGGAAAGAAGGGGGTTGAAATGATTGTCGAAAAAGACGAAGCGTCATCATCAAGCGTCGGACTCGATTAAAACGAACGACGGAATGGTCATTATCGGTTATACTAATGGCACCGCGCGAAGTCCAACTTGATATCCGGTTGCTCTTTAATTCGCCGAAGACTGGAAATAATCGTGAGCCGTCGAGTCAAGCCCTCGTGACGCGACGTGCCGCACCAATAAACCTCGGCTCGCTGCACGTGACGCAAGAAAAAGAAATTCCCCTTGTGAACCTCTCGATAAGGAGATATTCGAAGAGAAATCAAGAAAGAGAGAGAAAGAGAGAGAGAAAGCATTAGTATTCGTAATCGTAATAAGTTAATCGCCGATAATCCCATCGCGTCGATCGATTTGATTTTTTTCTTACTTTTTTACCACGAGATGCCAGACATCTGACCTATGCAATTCTCTTCCGCTTTAATCACCGTCTCAATCCAGTTCGAAATGTTTACATTTTAACGAGTGGATTATCGAGCTGAGAATAGAACGTTATGATAGATTTTAATTAGATCTTAAGCCGATTAACGTTACCGTTCTTAACAGCTTCTGAATTACTTCTCAACGTTCTCGTTTAGAAGTGTTGTACCGATTGCGACGAAATGCCGAAATTTCGTGTTTCTTATCTTCAAATGTTTACGCTGTTTCTCTAGTATATGTTTATATTACATGTGATATGATACTCGCGTTTTAACGCTATGTAATTTCCCGCCAATGACCATACTCATTTATCGACGATAAACCGTGCATATTTATTAGTTTCACGAACCGAAGTCGGAACCCGAGATGAAGCGATAATAGAGAAAGGGAAATACCAGAGTTTCTACCCGTGATAATGACTCGTCTTCGTGTTTTTCTGTTTCCCTTTTATCGAATAATTGACAGAAGCACGAGTCTCGTGATCACGAGCGAACTCGAGTTTCTCTCGTGTTTCGAGAAAAGAGATACATATGTATGTCATTCGAAGCGAGAAGATTCCAACTCACGCGACGAGTATCAATATCTCGTAATCTCTACACGCAGGAAAACGAAGGTAGAACAAGAAAAAAGAGCGAGAAAGAAGGGGGGGNGAGATCGAAGGAAACGAGACGTGCAAGAAAATACATATGAGAACGAAGAGAGACGGAGAACGCATAGAAACGCAGTTCGTGCACACGCGTCGCGAGTCACGTAGTCGTGTTGCTTTCCCATCCGATATTCGAGAGAATCAAATTTGTAAAGGACAAGCAACCTCGACCTTCCCTGAAGTTTCTAGACTGAATCGAATTCGGAGAGAAGAGCCTCTTTTAAAATAACATAAAATAAAATAAAATATCAACTTATATATTCGAGGTTTAAATATCGAATATTCGTTTTATTCAGAAAACGGGTACGCCAACGACCCAAGAAAGAAAAAAAAAGTGTGCCTAATGAATTCCGATCACGTCGGTCTTTACCATAAACATCGGCGCGTTTCTCCGGGATTCGAGGAACGATAGAAAATGCAGGCGTTGAGGGCGGACACGTAACGCCTCGAAAAGCGACGACAGCAAAGACGACGACGACGACGACGACGAAGACGACGGGCTTGATCGTTGTCGAGCGACTTTCGAAATTGCTCGACCGACGAGCCCGCTTACCGAAAGCGTCAAGAAAGAGAGACTCGTGACTCGAATTATCTCGAGACACGTCCACGCGCCGGCAAATACGCCGGAAGGCGAAGGCGGTAAGAACGATGGAAGAGAGGTAAACGAAGCGAATGGTGCCTTGAAAATCATGCTATCGGTATGACCTCGCAAGAGAATGCCGCTTTTATGTACCTACTCCCTTCGCTTTTATATTAAATAAAAATGAAAATGGGACACAAAATGTGTTCATACCTATTCAATTATTCTTCGTGTCACCGTACTTAATAGTTCCTCTTAAAAGTACGATAAATAATAATACGAAGAAAATTTTCTTCTTAAATTTCTAAATTAAATTATTGTATTTATTATACACAAATTGCATTCGTTTGTTATAGTTCTGCGACAATACGAATTTAAGGATTAAAAATTGCACATTTAATTGATAAGTTCACCGGAAGTAATCTATTTTAAGTTTATGTAAAAGTTAACACCTTTATCTAAGTATCACAAGAATAGAAGCGTCTTTCTCACTTATGCAACGCGATACATCGTGACGTTAATGAGTTTTATCGGTATTGCACGGGACGTAATAATTAATTGATCTTTTTAAGGGTGCCTTACGCGCGTAGACGTATGTTACGTACATACGTAGTAGACCTCGCCAATTGACTGACGTAGATAGAAGAACGAGAAAACGGGAGAACGAGAGAGCGAGCGAGCGAGAGAGAGAGAGAGAGAGAGAGAGAGAGTGAGTGTAACGTGATCCTGAGTCACAGCCATGACCGAGAAAGCGGCCAGGTATTCCCGTCGATGAATCGGTCCGGCACAGAAATTTCTTTCGTGTCACGAAATACGCGTACCGCGTCGGTTCGCACGTACGCCGTCGGCCAAACTCGTATGTACGCATGTACCAATGTATACAGGTATGTATGTACTCACATCTGCTATACGCGGGCCAAATGAACACAGGGTGTCCTTATCACACGATTTTCCCTCCTACTCCCTTATCTCTAATTTCCCTTCTAATAATTACGTATTAAATTTACACATTCCGCGCTCTGTAATTTGTATTCCTAAAGCTACTGGATATTTTCTTCCTATCGGAACGAGACACGTGAAAATGAGCGTAGATAGGCGATGAGAGGGGAAGACGCGAATGTAACGTGCAACATGCGATAATTGCTCCTCGATATAACAGAGGAGAGCTTGTTACAGTTAAAACAATATGAAATAATTTAATGAAAATTGCAAAAAGCACAAAATAAATGGTATTGATTGATTACGCATTAATTAAATATCACTATAGTTATTTCAATCTGCTAATAAGATAATAAATCGTGTGAATACCTACACACACACACACACACACACACACACACACACATATATATATATATATAAATACAATCCAGTATTCTACGCTACTTCTACGAGTTTCTATAAATATCTCCTCCTGGACGACGATACGCGAGAGTAAGAAAGGGAAAACGCAATGCCCGCGTAATAACGTGCAATTAGAGAGTGCCTCCATTAGACGTGGCTTAATCAACGTTGCGTCATCGAAAAGAGAACAACGGAAAAGGATTCGCGATATCCACGGGCGCGCACGCGGTGCATTGTTGCTTATAAGCGCTTCTCGGACGATCAATCGACGACGGATTAAGCGGTCCATTACGCAATAGCAAATCGGTGAAGATTACGCAAGCGAAGATAAAGCCTTAAGGTTTCCTCGTCTTATTTCGACGACACGGCCCACCGACAATTACTATTGACTCACGTTTCTCTTTGACATTAATGCGGGGTAGAGTATGGCTGATATTCGGAATTAGCCAAGGACTCTCTAAATTCGACGTCGACTCGTTCCAACCTCGATCCCCTCGTCTTACGATCGTCCTCCGATTATATATTCTCCCTATTTTCATATTCGTTCGTAAGAAGGTCGATAGGGTGAAGAACGCGTTCGTAATCTTCCCAAATGGAATATAACGTAAAGAACGAAAGTTAAGGGGGAAAAACGGAATGCTAATAGAAACGTGAATTCCAGAGAGTTTAATGACGGTCTCATGAGAGCATTTTGCTGACGCCAGTAGTCTGGAAAAACGATCGGAGACGATCGGTTATTTGGAAATCCGATGACGCAGGAAATTTGAAAGTTTGACGTTCATTACGTAGGAACTACGAGAGATAGAGAGAAAGATTGAGAGAACATCAGGGATCCTGGATATGTAAAAATGGCTATGAAATTTTATCGTAGATCGTTTCAGACGTATCGACAAACTCTACTACTTTTTAATATATCATAGTTTCGATTGTTTCGAAGCTACGTAATCTCGATCGAAAACACTGTCCTATCTGTTCAAAGTAACATTCAAAATTCCGCTACTTTTTTTAACGATTCTACCGTTTCCTGCAGCAGCAACTCGCTCTATCATTAGTCGAGAGATTCGTGTAATTATCCGGCACAGACTCGCAGCATCTTGAAAATACGGTTCGTCACGCTCTCGAGCTACTTCCTGAACGACCTCGAGACAATCGGTAAGAAGACTTTGGTAAGAAGTAACAGAGATTGCGACAACGTAGAAAGAGGAGCGGTGAAATTTACCAAAAATGAGTTATCGATAAATCGACGAAATGATCGACGAGGCAAAAATTCACGAAACGAAATCTTTTTCTAAGATTCTCAATTTCTTTTTCCTCGTGTTCCGTTCTTCGAAGAACTCGTAAAATTAAAGAAGAAGAAAAAAATAAATCCGTTACGCACGTTGGTATTTCGAAAACGACGTTCCCCCAATATTTAAACGTCGTCGACCGGCGCGTGTTTCTTCCATAAGAAAGACGAGGCGTCTCGCAAAACGGCCATCACGTTTCGTCGAATGTGATGTTATCCTTGGCACCTGACCGCCCTCGTCCTCTCTTCCCTCGGCTGGAAGGAACGTGTCAGGTGTTACTTCGAATACTGCAATTTTTTCCTTTTTGTTCGCCTTATCGCGTCGCACATACATATCCATCCTAATCCATTAATTTCTTGCGATAAAAAGTTCTAAATCGATACGAGTATCTAGAAGAACGCTTTTAAAACTGGTCTACGGTATATATTGTGCATGCACGATCAGTTTGACGTTTCTCTCGTAAAAAAGAACATATGAAATTTAAAGTAAATCGGAACGATGAGGAAACACGAGTAAATAA
>JAIFRP010000021.1:4625929-4636554 GCA_032403825.1 Odynerus spinipes | reverse complement strand
AAAAAAAAGAGGAAACTCGACCGACTAACCCATTACAAACGAAGAGAGCGAGTGAGAGAGAGATGGAGATCGCGAGACGTTCTCGAAACGTTCTAGCGCGGCTGCCAAAAGCGATCTTTGATGTTTCTCGAGCGTAAGCTTCGAACGACCGCTTCGAACTCGGCTCGACGCGTGCGAGCTGCACGTGATCGCGCGAATGAACGAGCAAGCGAAGTATCGCCCGTGTCGCTGCATGGATATCAAGAAGCTCGTTTTCCTCGCGATAAGCGTTAACGTGTGTAGGTACGTATATTTCCCCTTTCCGTCATTTTCACGCCGAATTACGTCACCTTATCGGTAATATATTTATTCGATAACACGCGTACGTACACGCGAAACGTATTGATCGATTTGCGCGTTAATGCACTATACACGAATGTTTAATATCATATAATAGGTTTTTGTTAATTAAGACACAAATTCTCTGCAATTGTTTAGATAAAGGTAAACATACTTTAATCAGACAATAGAATTATACGTATGGGTATACCGTAACACGGATACGCAGAGATAAATGAAAAAGAACCAACCGATAAATCCACTCCATGCGAATTAGTAGCCCGATACACAAAACGCACCACTCGAAGCGTAAACAAGGATTAAAGCCAGTCCATCGAGAATTCCGCTTGCGCAGGACCTCGAAACGCGTTGTTTACGAAAAATGACACCTCACTGTTATCGAACGAACGATCTCGGCCCAAGGAAAGTGGGTGCCGCGTTCCAAGAAGAAAGAACGCGTTCGTGCGTTTCGATTGATAAACAAAAGCGGTGCAACAGCACGTGCCGTTGAAAAACAATTCGCCGTTGGAACTTTCTCGGCGCGCGGCTCGTAAAAATCGGCGACACGTGTTGCTCCAACATTCTTGGCATGATAGGAAGATAGTCAAGATACGATACTAACATAAGATACGACGAGCATCGGTGACGACGATCTCGAAACCGTTTGCGTTCGTTCGGGCCAAAGGTGTCCGCCGAGCGCCATCGAGTCGCCGCTAAACTATTCGTCCCGTTTCTTTTTCCTGTACGAGTACACGATTTATAACTCTACCGAGTGTAAGAAAAGGTTACTCCAAAAGTTAAATTCTATTGATTTATATATAAAATATGTATAATTCTTCGGCAATTCTGTTGTTATGATGTTTGTAATACAATAGAACGCGTTTTACGTCCGTTCAATGTGCGTTCGGAAACTAAAATGTGACAAAATCTCTTCTCTCAAATTCACCTCTTCTCTTCTCTCACCTCCTACCCTCGTGGTCTATTTATTATCCAAGGGCCTGTCCTTTTACCATTACCTTTCTTTCTTACACGGGCGATACTCGAAGATAGAAGAAGTAAAGACGAATAGAATATATATTTTCGAATAGACTAGCGGAAAATATATTTAAACGCACGCGAGAGGAGGGAATTATACAAATAGACGCGCGTGGGACGTGTTAAATCGATCGGCGAACGTGCGCACGGTGTACACGTGTACAGTGTATGAACAGATGCGAATGATCGAATACAATTTATGTCAGAATGAATTTAAAGAGAGGATTAATCGATCGAGAATAACGTGACCGAAAATTCGATGACGGGACACACCCTCCTCTCGCAGGTATACAGCAGCTTCGACGAGTACAAAAATACATGGCGATGAAGAGAGTCACGAGATCGCGATATAAACGGGAATTGTTAATTTAAAGGTCATTCGACTCACCCTGGAGACTTTCTTCTTCGTGTAAACTTCATCGTCCTCCGAGGCAGTGGCGAAATTCAAGTTACCCTCGCAGTATCCTGCGCCGATTCCCATTCTATAGATCTCGTCCTTGCAGGATCTGCCGTCCAAACTGAAATGAAACGAAATCGAAATTACATGAAGGATCGATCGATCGATCGATCGACTGGCATTATCCTGCGGTACCTACGATGAAAGGAACGATAAATAGGATAGGTCGGGTCGATGTTTGCGAAGGACGATTTCACAAGGAGAAATTGCATGCGTTAACTCGATTAATAACACATCGTCGCCTTCTCTACGAGGAACGACGAGTCACGTCGTTCCGTCACTCTCCTCGTCACTTTCACCTTTATACACACTATGTACGTGGGTACATACATACATACGCTAAGTACAAGATTTTCGTTGCGCCTTCGTCGCGTGTTTCCGTTTGGACGATCGCCACCAACGAGCAGACTCGTAATACAAATGCGTTTATGTGTATGTACCACGTGAAAAAAAAGGTGCAAATCATCGAGCATAACTAGTACCCGCCGAGTTAACTGTCTTTCCTTTCGGATCGACCCTCGTAACCTTGTCCTTTATTACAAATTATAATCGAGAACTCGACGTTATGCAGCTACCGTAAGAGAAAACGAAGCTTCCAAAACGATCGAGCGAAGCATCGATTAACGGTTTAAAATTATACGCGCAATGATTTCGTATTAAAACCGAAGCACTTTCCCTCGATACTATACGTTTTAAAGGTTAGCGGTTCGACCGGGTAAGTCTATAGCTCGCGATTATCGTCCGGCTTGGTTGGAATCTAAACCGATCTAAATTCACGATGTTGGTTCGTAATTGCATTGGCACGATTAGAACGGCCGGAAGACGTGGAAGCAAAAAGGAGGATAATGAGAAAGAGAAAAAACCGGCGGATAATTTACTATACTCGATTTTAAAGGAAACAACGTGAACGAGCATAAAATAAAAATTAAGAAATAAAAAGAATCGCGCGAAACGTATAACGAAACGATAAGAGAGACACAGAAATAGAGAGTACGACCATTGAAAAAGTTTAATAAAAATGAAACGGAAAGTAAAGCTTCACGGAAGTGTAACAGATAATCGAAATGTAATAAACTTCGCGACTCTCAAACGGAGAACCTAAAGGGGGGTGGAAGAGAGGTGGAAGTTTCTTTACGTAACGCTTCGAAGAGACCTCGAGTAAACGATGGGAGTTTCAGTCAATAACCCTGCCGTGAGGTTACACCGAACGAGCACGCTTATGCCCCGTTATAGATTTTCCATTCTATAAGTAGAAGCGCACGGAAAAAGCCCATACGCTGGATGGGCTCACGAGTATTATCGACAAACTCGAACGGCATTGTCGTTGCTTATGAAATTTACAACGAACGAAGACACAGATACCCTGGATTCTTCGAGTCCTTGCGCGAGAGTAAGCCACTTAAAGAGACGCGCCGGGCGCTTTTACCCGCTCGACGAGTATGAATCTTTAATACGCCGAGCATTGAATTTCCTTTGAGGTACGCGCGCGCAAACGATAGTCGAGCTCTAATAATAATAATTGATCGACTATCCCGTCCGAGATTTCAAATCGACGTTTCAAGAGGAACTTTCTTCACCGTGTATCTCTTCTCTTATTGTATATCTCTTAACTATTAGCTACGCAAAGATTTTCTATGTTGTTTAAACGAAGACAAATTGTAGATAACGATGTATAGTTAATTAAATAAATTTTCTTTCAAAGTTATATCATTTGTAGTTTTAACTAAAAGTATGGCAGAAATTATGCACCAACCTATTTTCGATCTATTCGTACGTCAGAGATTTCTCTTATCGCTATACTTCACGTAATCTTTGTAATCTTCTATTTATATACTTCATAAGAAATAATAATGGAATGTCTACTACGTCGTCTCGTTACAATTTCTTTTCTTCTATATCGATACATCCATCTTTAACGATTTAAATCGAGTCTCTCAACTTTCATTCACGACGAACGAGCCCGTCGCCCTACTCCGCTGGCAAAGGTAAGCAAAAAATACGAACGAAGACACCTGCCGACGACGCGTACTACTGTGAACGAATTCCAGACAAGGCCGCGGCTATGAGTTTTTTTCGAGGCTCTCGCGGCTCGCCGAGCGCTTTTCCGAGAATTCACGCTCGCTCGATGTTCGTTCTTACGATCCGTAGGAAAAAACTGCTACTTATATGTATATGTATATACTTATGCATAGAACACAAACGTCATCGCTTTCGCTACTTGCCCGACTTATTTTCGTGTTATTCACTAGCAAGAGAGTTCACCGATTTATAAACGTGGATTAATCCACATACATATTTAGGGACACGAAATATCGTCCGATCGAAATAGCAAGTTTCGTAATAGAAAATTCGCAACACGCCTACGAAATTAGCAAGACGCTCTCGTCTAGCTTTAATGATAGACCACCACCGGTGCTAATTAATAAATTCCCCTGCCTCGACACGTGCGCTCGCGTGTTTCGTCATCGCCACGCTCGTCGGTAGCAAAGTACAAGTTACACATACCAGCTGGGAAATAAGAGAAACGGAAATGCGAAATGATTCTTCTTTTAGTCGTGACCTATCGAAAATATTAATTTCCTTCCAACTGATATAGAATTACGGGCATCTTCAGAGGGAATCGATCTTTCTGTGTGGGTCGGTCGACCTTGTTTCCGGTTTATTGATCTATTGTATATCACACAGAAAACAAATTTGATGTTACGAAGAATGTTGAACGTCGATGATAAGGATCGTCATTCGAAGTAAAAACAATTTTATCGAGATTCATCGTGAATTCGAACGGTAATTAACAAGGAAAACTCTTAAATATAGTTCTCGTTTTCCTTCTCCTCCCCCTCCTACTCAAGCGTTCTTTTCCACGTTCATGAGTACAAGCGCACGAGCACGACGCCTCTCTTTTATTGACGTTTTCTTACTCAACATAGTCACGGCGAACTGGTTATGCCTGAGAACCTCGTGTACTCGCACGTGGTTGACATTTTCCGGCATGTGACTTCTCTTACTCTCCCCCTTTACCTCCTTTTCCCTTTCTAGCACCTCCCCCCTTCTCTCTTACAACCTTCTCGTATACGAGATACAAGAACACGATGCTATACACGGACACACCTGTGCCTTGCGATAACTCCACGAAGTGCATGCTCGTGCTGCTAGCGCATCTCTCCTTCCTCGAAGGTACACGGATTCCGTGATCGCGTTAGAATAATGCTAAGCATTTCGTAACGCGAGACTTATCGCGTTAGCTCCATTAACACGTTATTCACAATATCTTTCAAAGCGAAGTTAAGGAAAAGTTCACTGTCGTATCTTTTACATTGGATATTATAGTACTAGCACTGTCGATGATATTTTCGTATATAACAATAGACAATACGTATAAACGATTCAAATGCAATTTGTAAAATTAAGCGGGAGGTCATCGGTGACCGCTATGGTATTCAATGTGTTAATAATGCCGTCAATTACCTCGGGTCCGCCCATCGACGTGAGAATATCCGCGAACTTTGCTCGGTGTCGCGCTCTTTGCCCGTAATTGTTCTCGTAATGCAAAGTGCGAATGGGCACCTTGCGAAATCGCCATGCTGATGTTCGAATGATGCTAAAAATTTTTGAAAGGAAAAAAAGTAGGTGATTCCATAAGCGTACTCGAGTCTTTAAAATCTTATACAAACGATACAATCGTTTATTTATCCAAGAGGATACAAATGAGGCCTCTCCACTCACGACTATAGATCTGCTCTAGAAAGATCTAACCGTGATCGCGTTCGCGATCCACGACGTCCTTCAACGACCTTACGCCGACATTGCGGAGCCCGTGCTTGCTCGTGCGTGCGTTCACTTTCACATATGGTTGCACTTACGGCACTTGGAAGAAAAGGGGGGAGCGGTCAACGGGAAACGATGGGAGAAACTGGGAGAACCAAGGAAAGAGAGAAAGATAGAGAAAGAGAGATAGATAAAGAACATCGCACACGTGCGTAAGGTGAACCGTCGTGAGACGATCCGATAAATACTTCAGTTAACCGCGCTCGTGCTGTAAAAATATTGCGTTATTATTAGCCGATGTACGTGGAAGCGAAGCTTTTTTTAGACCTTTTTATCGGATACGTGCTTCTCGCTCGTGAAATAGCGCAGGCCTTATAAGTCGCACAGTCGATAGACCGAACGCTGGACATCGTCGAAAGGGAGCCAAGGACGGGTCTAGTGAAAACACACGCATGACAAATTTTTCTACGAATCCTATATAACTATATTTCAATAAATATTGGGTCGTAACATAAATAAATTCGGTTATGTTCAATACTTTTTGTTCCAAACTTTTGTATAAAACATCTTTCACGACAATGCGTTGTTTTTTAGTCATGCAAATGTTTTCAAATGAACATCCTATGTAATCTTACTTAAAATTACCAAATTTCGTAACATAAGTAACCCAAAGGATCGAACTATAAAGAGATTACATAGGTACTTATATCTAAAATAAGACAAGTAGTCAATTAAACCATTGGTCAGACCAAACAATGACTTCCATTTCCTGTTTCCAATTTTTTTATCTCTAATACCCAACCGATGCACTTGTAAAAAAAAACTTCTCACAAAAAATCGACTGCGTCTCGCAGAGAATCGAAGGAACGTCCTTCGACGGCCTTTCCATGCGCGCGCGCGCGCGCGCGTGCGACACCCATGCGTGCCAGGCTCGGCTTTCACGTTCCGTCGTCATTGTGGCCATCGAAGAGTGTACGACGCACGTGCGTAAGGTGGGCGCACGCGACGCGCTACCGCGATTGCTTACACACGAGCGCAACCTTTACGAAGGCTTTATATCGTCTACTAAAGCTCGGAAGTCTATGTGTTGCGTTGTGTGTCGCCTACGCAGCTGATCGTATTAGAACGTCATCGTTCGCGCCACTATGATCACGCCACCGAATGATATTAGATTCTAACGTAAATAAGTTCGACTGTAAAAATGAACGTATTCTATTTCTAAAATTTTTACTCGGATGGCAATAATCAGTTGTCTTTAAAACGAGAAACAAGAATAAGGTTTCCAATATCGTGATTTCCACCATAATTTTCACACCGATCTAACGAGTTATGGTATTCGCTCAGTTCAAGCGGGTGGTGGGCTTGGTAAAGCTCTCGAGATTACGCAAGAATCACGAGACCGGCACGGAATGCAAGGGGTAACAGGTAGACGGGGAAAGAGAAAAAGAGAAACTGTGGAAATGAGCGACACGATACGCACCGATGAGTCGCGTCCTACTCGATGAGCGATTTTCAAATACGCGTTTCCATCTTCTTTGATATCGACGGCGGTGACGACGACGAGGACTAAGACGGGAAACGCGCGTGATTTATGTGATTACTCTTTGAAAGATTTACGCTAGCAGCGAGACGCGTAACGCGCCAGAATGAATGGGTAAAGGACGTGACGAAATTTATCACGGTTCAAGTTACTCTCTATAAAATATACTGGGTAGGTACCTAACGTTTCGTCAATGGCGTTACGTACAACGAGGTGGTTAGTCGTCGCTACTTTACTCGTTTCTAGGCGATCGATAATTCATCGCCGATGTGGCGTTCTTTCCTACGCACTTTCTTCTCTTTTTCCCACGTATGTACGAGTACCTACCTACTATGTAAGTAGTTAAACCCGAGAGTTATCGTGTCGGATCTCCAGCCTACGCGAGAACACGCTCGCCGCGTTTGTTCGTTGCTTCTGTCGGATCGTATTTCTCGAACCCCATATGTAGCTATGTATGTATGTACCTACGTATGTACATAAAACGCGCATACGCGAGCTCGCGAACGACAGGAATGTCAGTTAATGGTGACAACGTGACGACACGGGCAAATAAAAGAGAATCTGGTGCGCTCACGCATTTTTAGACGTGCACGCGCGCGTGCGAGGGCGATGAGAAGAATCTAAAGATAAGGAAAAAGAAACGAGAGCGAGAGAACCCGTGGAAACGTGCGATTCATTATCAGCCACGTGTGAACCACATAATCCGATCGATTGTGCATAAGCGGAGACGGTCCTGCTCCGAAGTAGAAAATCATGATGCATAGATGCATCTTGTCGCATGCATGCGCACGTGCATACTCCACGGACTCGAACGTGTGTGACATTTCGAGCGTGTTGCAAACGTAATTATTTAGTCCGTAATTACGTCAGTCGGAGAAAAGAAAAGGAAAAAAACGAATACGAAGAAGAAGAAGGAAGAGAGGAGGAAAAGATTATGCGAAATCGACTACGCCGAAAAAAAGAGATCCGTCTTTCTACATTTTTGGAGGAATCTTGAAAGACTCGAAATCGTTTAACGGTTTCGCGAAACGACTATTTGCGGAATGACTTTTTCCTTATGAGAATTTCGACGATAAACGAACGATTTTATTTATAACACCGGACGTCTTCCGTGCATCGATAAAACGTCCGTGCATACTACGTAGATAGATAGTAGTATAGTATACTACTATACACATGGCGTTTCTTTTCATAATGCCTGCACGAGGTTCGGTCGTGGCATGAGCGATATCGCGTGCGGCCGCGAATTATTGCGCCGGATCGTCGTTCTTAGCATGCACGCATACACGTGACACGGCTGTTCAAATAATCTCTCAACGAATATAAGCAGGTGTGCGATAGAGAGAATTAGGAATTTTAGCCACGTTCTTTTCTTCAGCATCGACTATATTTTCTTTCTCCTTCTCATTTTTCTTGCAAACATGAAAACCTCGGAAATGAAAATTATTATTACGACAAATCCGTGGAAAAGTTTTCGCGTCTTCGTTGCTCTACTTCGAATTTCAACGGGTCGCGTTAAGCAGCTGTGAAACAGGTGCGCGTTATTTTACGATTTATTAAGAGCGAGAGGGCTGATCAAGCGCGTCTCTATCATCCTCGAAAGACAGGCAAACAGGCTGTGCACGATTCGCGAAGCAGGCTTCGGGAGTGTTTCAAGGTCTTCACCTTCGAACACGCGCGCTGCGCGTTTCTCTCTCTCTCTCTCTCTCTCTCTCTCTTACTCGCTCCTTCTCGACAAGCAGTTTCACAACTCGCGTGATCGCGGAAGGAGAGAGAAAGAAAATCGGTCGACCGAATATTATTCGTGCGTTATCGAACGGGCAGATCTAAAAATAATAACATTTTCTATTCTGAACGGCTTCCCTATGTTTGATCGGTGGAACGGAAAAATGTCAGTCGAAAGCTTTGCGGTTCCAACCTTTCCGGTTGAAAACTCGTTCAAGTCTTTCATCTATAGCTGAAAAATATAATAGCTGGTTTCTACAAAATATCACGTAGCGTGCACGGATATACACGTGTGCCTATGTGTATGTATCACATGGCCCGAACCAAAATGTTGCAACTCAAAAAAGTATCAAAGTACACTTCTACCAAAAATGGAATCTGCGATATAATATTTATTAACCAACAAAACCGTAGCAATGTCAGACTGCAAAAAAATAATGTACATTTCCTAATATGCGTTGAACCACCTGCAATTAAATGTATCATTCAAATTTCTTTTGCCTCTTCTGTAAAATTCGCTCCTTTTCACTTAGGACAGTTTTATTCAAGGCGTGCGATATTGATGCAATAAAATAAAATAAAATGTGTAGAAGAGAAAGCTCTTGAAATCCTAAAGTTCGTGTTCCAGTGACAGAAAACAGTTCCGGTGCTAGAAAACATTTGTATAAAGTGCTCTTCGGATCGTTTACGAAAATGATATACACGTATCACCGTCGATCGGCGAACGTTCGAGATAAAAAGTCCGAGAACCGATGACGCGCTCTTCACCATCGTCGAGTGTGCTCACGCACGTGTCGATTTCTTTCGTTACGCAAGAACGCCACCGAAAGTCCCCGCGAAATGGCCGTGTTTATTCGCCGATGACGCGAGGGCGCCGTTGCGAAAGGTCAAGGATGCGCCGTGGAATAATAATATACCGCGTTAGTTATAATTAAAATGAAGCAGCGCTTAAAGAAGCCACTCGAGATGGATTAAAATAGATTTTCCAACGAGGCGTGCACATCGCGTGAACTTTGCGTGCCGGCCCCACGACGAATCGTTGCACCGTGTCCGGTCATCGATGAAAAACATTAAACTATTATTATTGCACCGGATGTGGTGTATTTTAAACAATAGGGTGCATCTATATCTATCGTTCGTACGCGAATGCAAAAATTTACGTTCAATTTTCGAATCTTTTCCTCTGCAGCATGATATGCCAAATTATTATTATTAATGCAGTTGTAAAGAAGTAGTATCGATAAATTGATCACCTTTATCGATTAATATCTCAAACTTTAAATACCGAGCACCCTCCTTTAAAGACTAGAAATAGAGGAGACAAAATCGAAGTAAAAAGGACACTTCGATACCGATCGATATTGGCACGACCGACGTCTCGTCGAATCGTCGTTTAGTAGCGTTCAACGGCCCTCGAACGTAGTCGGTGAGTGTGAATAGCAATGTACGCTCCTACGGTGTACGTATACATATATACTCTGTGTGTTTTCTCGAGTGTGGGCACGTATACGCGGTGCATAGCTCTATCTCTCTTTCTCTCTCACACATAGCCAAACATACACATATTCCCCTTTCGTTCGCATGATACCGGGTCGCTCGCGTAAAAATACTAACCTACATAGATCGGTCGAGTCCGCGGAGCGCGTGTCCGACAACGTGACTCTCTCGCTGAAACGCGTCGCTTCGTGCCAGCCCGTTCGCCCCACTCGAGATTCGAAGAACTATGATTCGCACGTCG
Source organism: Odynerus spinipes (assembly GCA_032403825.1). Classification (NCBI taxonomy): domain Eukaryota; kingdom Metazoa; phylum Arthropoda; class Insecta; order Hymenoptera; family Vespidae; genus Odynerus; species Odynerus spinipes. Next base: position 4,625,976 of record JAIFRP010000021.1, on the reverse strand, counting down.
GCGACGTTTCCTCGACGTTTGCTTCTCTCTCTCTCTCTCTCTCTCTC
>JAIFRP010000021.1:4577790-4611458 GCA_032403825.1 Odynerus spinipes | reverse complement strand
ATTTAATTAATCGTATTCGCGAGAAACTATAATTGTAATACACAGAATAATCTCTATATCCAGGATGGTAAAAGTACCTTCGCGTTTTCGCGCCTACCATCACCGTCCTCCATATTTTGATCTCCCTAAGTAATCTAGAAAACGTAATCGCACGGCTGCGACACGACACGTCGAGCGTTAATGACTTCTCTACTGGAGTAAAGGGATCGATTCGAAGGAAAAGGGGAAGGGAAAAGGGAAGTCGTTTGAAAGAATTTTCCTGATCGAGGTCGCGAGCTGAAGTTTTCGTCTCTAAAAGGTGTTCCTTCGGCGAAGAACGAAGAGGCCCCTTAAAGGCATCGTCGAAGGTGCACTTCCGGTCCGAATACGCGATCGGTGTACATAGAAGATCCGGTCTCGACGTGACCATTAAGAGGTCACCGTTTATGACTTATGGCGAACGATCGGTACTTTCTTCAAACGATAACGAGAACGTGTATCTTCTTCGTTGCACGCGATACCCGTGAAACATATAAAACGTAAAGTCGATATAAGATAAAACAAAATTCGCAATCGTTACCGCTTACTTAAAACTTAACTCGTGTGCTCGTGACATAATGCTTTCCACGAAATCGACGAGTGCCTTCGATCCTTCGTAAACTTTTATCGTTTATCGTACGACAGAGAAGTATTACTCTTTACGACGAACGGAATCATAAACATTGTCCCCTCTTGTCGAAAGCGTAAAATTCCGTCCGGCGAGATATAACGAGCGGACTTTCTCGTTAGCCCGACCACGTCACGTTACGAAGCAAAAGCAAGCGGGACGCGAGCTCTCTCGAAAGACTGAAAACAATAAAGAGATAAGATCGTGGATAAGACATGCGCGGAACGGACGCGTTTCCGGATCCGGAACGGAATGTGAACGACCGCAAATTTGTGGTGGAGCTTTTTGGTTTCTCGTGTAACGAGGAAGCACGTGCGAATAAACACGAGCGTTTGAAGTCTTCGTTAAGGAGGTGGTATTAGAAACAACCTCGGGATCGGAGATCTTATCGGATTGGTGGAGAAAGTATCCTCGGAAATTTATTACATCAGACTATCGAACGCCATCGTAGTCGTTCGTGTAATTTTAAACTTCGAACGAAGATGCTATCGCGTAGTCTGTAATAATAAAAGAATTAGACGTTAACGTGTTCTTTTATTCGATAGTAAAAAAGGACGGTCCTACTACGGAAGTAGAACCTCTTTTTCTCGATAAAGCGACACACGTGGCTAAGTTACATTACGTAAAGTGTTTTGTTTATACGCTGCTCGTTTACTCACGCGCTTAGGCACACGGCGGCACACGTAAGTATGCACATATGTACGTGTAATATGTTCGCAGATCGTAGGAAAGTTCGTAATGGAAAAATGTCGTGGTTCGTTTCGCTTTGCGATCCAACGAATGTCGCGCGCGACGTTAAACGTTAAGTCGAGCTTTAAAATTAGATTCGAGCTCGAGTACGAGAGATTAGTACACGAAAGGTCAAAGAGCACAGCCTTAACCCTTTTCTCCGCTCGTGATCTGCTAAAAAAAACGTGTGCTAAAAATTGCATAAATTAAATCAAATTAATTAATTTATTACAATTCCCTAATCGGAAGATGATCAATCGTTTCTAATCTTATTGTCGATGAAAATAGCTTGAGTGACCAACACAATTAGTTGGAACTATGATTAGATGGAAAGGACGCTATTAACAGATTTCCTTTTCGATATTTACGATCACGATCAACGGTATTATAAGTTTAACGCGTTCTAAAGATATTTTCCATGATGTAAAGATACCTAAGATATGTTCAAAATTTGGCATAATAATGAAAGGGTATTATTGACAAATTCGGAGAAAATACGATCTAACACTCGATCGATTCCTGTCACTGTCAAGACGAAAGTTTCGCAATATATGTGTATACGATTCTCGTTATAGAATCATATACGGTACAAATATAATATAAATGAGAAGATAATTGTCAATTGACAAATACAAGACTGGCGATTACAATGTTACAACTTGCAATAAAGTGTTGATAAATTAACGTTCGTATATTTTGTGAAGTTTAGTTAGTGTCGTTATTTCTGCAAAATTCTGACATTATCGTATTAAGTTATAGCTTTAGCGATAACCGATGGTGACTCTCGCGAATCAGAGATATAAACTTTTGGAAACACGAGTTTTCGATGTTACTCGAGGTCCTGTCACGTTTTTCAAAAGTTTACTTTCTCGCGTCACGAAACGCGGACGTTGCTCGACTCGACGGATGAATCTGAAATGGCCGATGATATCGAGCGTAGAAGTCGTCCTTCGTTCGACAGAGTCTACACCATCGACGATCGCGATTGGAAGTGAAGATTTGTTCCACTTAGGAGTGCATTGACGTCGAGTCGAGCGAACGCAGGCAATGCGACATTTCGCTCGCTCGCATGAAACTCGACTTCGATGATATCCCACGTTTCGTGAGTTACGAGAGTGCTCCGTGAGAGCAGATTTAAAAAAAGAAGAATCAGATCAACACCGAGATCAGGCAGTCTCCCACGTTAGAGTGATAAAATTAAATCCCACGCGAACGGGCACGCGAGTATCCATATTTTTTGCGGCAACTCGATCAACGCTGAGATTCATCCTGACGAGCAGTGGGGGATGAGAAGAGTTACGGCCTTATCCATGACCCCAGATACGCCCGAAGAAACGCTAATATTCGTCGATCGTGATTTTCTGCGAAGTCATTCTCGCCTTGAAATTTCTGCTACTGCTGCTGCTACTGCCGTTAGCCCGATAAACGCCCGTAGTGCTCGTGAACGAAAGCGAAATTGCTATCGATGGTGAATACAAGCCGAATAAAGCGCGGAGTAGAGAAACGAGAACGACCTTGCTCGGCTCGGCTAAAGCGAGAGAAGAACGGCTCCGCTCAAGCACGCTCGAAGCTCGCGCGGCGCGTATTGTTTACGTCTCGAGCGAAGAGTTACCCCGGCTACGTTATCGCCGCGAAACCGGTTCGACGGTGGATTTATTCGGTTCGGGTATCGGTCTGCCGCTGGGGGAGTTCAAGAAGGCAACTCGAGATTAACGACGTATCGTTCTTGGCCAGTTTCTACCGAGGCTTCGTTTTTCTTCTTCTTTCGAGCGCTCGTGTGCACGTGACGCCCGATAAGGCGAACGTCAGCACGCAGAGGATATCGAAAGTATATCGTCCCCTCGCTTCGACTTTCGTTCTTCTCTTATTTATAGTAGAGGGTACCAGTTTTCAGAGACGATCCCCTCGATGATTTAGCTCGATCGACATCGATCTGTTTCTGATCTGTCACAACGATCTACTCGATTATACAGTATCTGCTGAAAATAAATGAACGAAATGAAAACTTGCTTTACTGTAACGAGAGTCTTACCCGTCGAAGGATTAGGACGTTATTGTTTGAGTGTCGTAATAAATTTAATATAATCGTTATTTATTAACTTACTAAATACAAGTACTTAACGTCGAGTTTCATGCAGAATTGTGTCGTGCGATTGCTGCACGACAGTTGCACTCTCTCTCTCTCTCTCTCTCTCCCCTCTCTCTCGTACGCGATAAGGGCGCAATCTTCTGGATTAATGCTTAAGGTAATTAACGTTTAGGCGGAACAAATTTGTAGAGTAGAGTTGTCACATGTAGAATACAGTCAGAATGTTGCCGTAAAAATGTTTTCCTACGTGACTCTACGTTCTCGTTTGCCTCGCGACGAAATTCAAGTGCGATTCGCGCCTTCTTTCGACAGTCGCGCTTGAAAAGAGCGCTTTTTTATGCTTAAGGTTCGGACAACAACGATCGAAATTACTTATCGATCTTTTACATATGTATATTTGTGTGTGTGTATGTGTGATTTGAATTACTTCTCAATGAAACGTATAGCGAATACGCGATATTAACGAAAGTTCAGAAAGAAAGAAAGAAAGAAATGGCATAGCGCATAGTGATTCTGCTTTTGTTCGTGTTTCCTTCAAAATTTGATAATTGATTCACATTCGAAGCCATCGCACTCTTTCCTGCCGTTGGTATGTGAAACTTTCTCAACAGCCGAGTAGACGGATAAAAGTGGTTCGCCTACGAGAAAGATCGACACAATTTTAGTGCGGAAGTTGAGCCGTGTGTGTATGCGTGTCGATACTGTGTCGCTTAAAGTTTATGTAGAGGAACTAGCCATCGTTCGTAGTTAAACCGTAAAATCATTACTCAGGTCCTATGTGGTTTTTTTTACGTAAAATGTATATCGGCTCTCGAACGTTGATATCGCTTAAAGATACGCGCATAGAAGTATTGTAACTTAATTAAACGGGTACCGAACCGAATGTATCGCGAATTTGCTTTCTTCGAAGTCAGCCCTCATAGGCGGAACAATCGTAGAGAAGTGCTCCAAAATTGTGTCGATCTGCGTCGAAGTCTGAGTCGATTATTCTCTGATACCCGATAATACGCGTATATCTCTCTCTCTTTCACTTCGTTTTGATATCACCTCGCCTCATCTCGTACACATTCAATCCCGTTCCCCCCTCTCTTCAGCACGCTCTTCCGCTCTTGCCTTCATTCGAGTGATAAACGCCTGTCCCTTGCTCTTCCTAAAGTTCTCGTACGGATCGTTCAAATTAATACCGACCCCCTTGTACTGGTCGTTCTTATCTCGAATTTCACCGCCCGATATGGGAGCCTCGATACCCTGCTCGTTGGCACCGAGTCCTGCGCCTGCCCAGCCCATTTTTTTAAGCAACTGATGCCCCTTATTACTCTCGTCTATACTTATCTCTTGCGGAGCTTTGCTATACGTTGATCCGCTGAAGAAAAGTAATGGTACTCGTGTTAAAATAAAAATACTTCGATTTTAAGACTTTTAACGTCTATAGAAAATTGATAACTTACAGAAAACTCGGTGGGGTCGGACTACGATCTTGCCTGTCTAATCTTCTGTCGGGACTCCGATCCTTGTTGCTATTTCTTCTCCTGCGACTTCTAGTATTGTGATTACTGTTACGACTATTACGTCTATGATTCGTCGTTGGCGATCGTGATCTACTCCTACCCCTCGACCTAGATCGCGATCTACTACGTGATTTGCTTCTGTATCGTTTCTTTGGCGGACTAGGACTCTTCGACCTTGGCCTCAAGATAGGTGACGGAGACTTTGACTTTTGTCTTATGCCAGCCGTTATGTCTTCTTCCTTACGTTTACGCGCCGAGTTCTTTGCTTTATAATACTCGTATAATCCGAGCTTCTCCCAGCCATCACTAATAAAATAAAATAGATACGGGCACGCTTAAACTATTTGTATCTGATTAGATTTGACATTTATGTTTGGCATTACTCACCTATCTCTTGGTGAATCATGATTTGGTGGTGCATAGAACGCTTCGACGGCTGCAACCAATCGATCGCTGGGTGGTGCGGGTGGTGGAAGTCTGATAGCGTCAGGATCCAAGGGTCTGTATTCACCATCTTCTAATTTTATCAAAGGTACCATTAAACCTGCAGGTAACTCGAAGTAAGGCATACTGGGCATCAGATCTTCGACAGACGGTTCATGGATAACGGGTGGTGGACCAAATCCTGGTGGAGGTTTCGAAAAATCTGGCAAAGGAACGTTCGCGAATGGCGGTGGCTCGCTTCCTGGTGGTACGCCCCAACCAGGCGGTGGTTGACTAAAGTTAACGTCGCTAGCCATAGGTCCGGCAGGACCGGTGTGATTAGGCGGTAAAGGCATACTCTGCTGATTCTGTAGAAACAACAATGCTTAAGTGCCAAAGTTCAAGCGATAAAGTTAAAGCGAAACCAAAATATGTATAGAATAATACCAGTTGTGGAGGTGGCGGAGGCGGTGCTTTCAACTGTTGATCGATCGCTATTTTTTGCTGCTCGATATTTTGGATCTGTCTCAAAGCGTGCGTGACGAATGCTTGATGTTGCGCTTGATAGTTGTCGAATGTTTGCTTCGTAGAAGTTGTAATCGGTGTAATAGCACTCGCATGTTGCGATACAAGATTAGCCTGATACTCGGACCAAGACGCGCTCGGTTGTTTTAATTTATCTATAATTCCTTCGTCAAAGTAATTATTTTTTGATTCCCAAAGGCTTAACAATTTGTTAAGCTTATTAAGTTGCTCTTCGGATGCGGCTAATGAAGTATTACAGAACATGGGAACAACAACACTTTCCATTGCCTTGCGAAGATCCATAGATTTTTTTCTAGCGCTAAGAAATTTCATATATGATGCGTATATCATAAAAATATTACATTCGATGTGTGTGTGTGTGTATATATATATATATATATGGATTATATAAACGGATGGATTAATAAACGATTTCTACCTAAACGCTTTAACTTTTATCGACTGGAGATGGTCATGTTAACGTAATAGAAATGACGCATTTTTACCAAAATTTATATGTACTTACCAATGATGCAAGACATCGTTTACCAAATATATAATGTGAAGTTTATGACTAAAAGTTGATCCTTGGATAACTCTGAAATGAAAATATTATCGTATAAAAAAATTGGTATTGGTTTGGTATGCAAAGTGGTACGCAAAGTGCACGTACTTTTTTAATAAATGATCGGCGACGACTTGATTGCTTTGCGGCGAAACGGAATTTTGAAGAATCCAAGCTTTTCCCGCGCTTATACTATCCTTCGTGCAGCTATCGATAATTGGTTGCAAAACCGTATCAAATGCAGCTAGATCTGTGTTCGTGCTCTGTGCACTATTTTGTAAGGCCGTTTCCTGAGCTTGTCTGACGGCATCCTCCACCCTGCCTTGTTGTTGCGCCATCAACGCAGCATGTTGCGCAGCAAGATTTTGTTCCGATTGTCTAACTTGTTCCTGCAGAGTCGTTTGTTGCGACTGAAGGTTGGCCAGTTCTGTTTGAAGCCATGCCGGTGGGCCACCGATGTTAACCGCTGGTGTTACTCCACCCATAGGTGGATTTACACCTCCCATGGCAGATGGTACCGATCCAATTGGTGGTCCCGTATTCGCCGGTCCTCCAATTTGTCCGGGTACTCCAGGTAACACCGTACCAGCCGAATTTCCCACGGGCCCAATTCCAACCACTGGATTTAAGCCATTGTTCTGAGTATTTAGGCCAGACGTTAGATTGACGTTATTCAGTGGCTGCGTGGCGGTAGCGGCTGTTTGCTGCTGCTGCGAAACGTTTAAACGTGGGTCTGCATTTTGCATTGGATTTATTCCTTTTTGCTTTAAAACTGTAAACGAATGACGGTGGATTATTGTAAGATGTTTGATTCCTTCAATTGTTATTGAAAAAGTATACAAATAGTCCAATTTCTGTTGTGTCTTATCTTTTACCGGTGCATAATAAAATTCTTGGTATTTATTAGAGAAGTATATCAGAAAATGCGGTAAGTCTTTTGGGAGCACTATATTCTTTCCCTGTTTAATATTTCTATATTACTAGGGCTTTACAGGGTATATTATGGGAGATGGGTTATAGGTCCCACATAGATTGAAGCGATACATCGACAATGTATTCCGTATTAGATAAGCTCCAGTAAGAATCTTAAAACTACGTCTTCTCAAAATCACCATTGTCGAGGAATACGAGATGTCTTTAGCAAAAGCATTCTGCTTAACAAATAGCAATCCCAAAATCTTGAAACGAAGTGCTCACATTTCATGATTAATATTTTTGTATGATGAATTCAGACCCTTTCACCCGTATCTCTTTTTTTTTTTCAAAGTCATTCCTTGTTCGTTGAATAAAGCATGGCCTTTATGCTTCTCAATTGTTGTAGCTGTTAAGGGGCTGTATCCCACTTACTGGCTTGCTCTGTAGTCACTTTGTACTGATAGTAGTTGAAGTGCTCCCCGCCAAACAGGAAACCAAACTTCGGGTTGTCCTTCTGCTTGTTTTTGGTCATCTGCTCGAACTCTGGTCCATTGCGAGCCACAAACTGTGCCAGTTTGTCAATGATGTTCCGTAACTCTGTATCTACGCGTTATACCAAAATAAAAATAATTAGTATCATCGACTGATGCTTTATGCGGGATCCATTAAAAAGAAATTAAAAATACGTCTTTAGAAACATAACAAAATATTGTTTAAGTATCTGACCCTGTCCTAAAATGAGCCCACTGTAACCTGAAAATTTTGAATTGCTCTTAATGCGTACCCCATAAGGGTGACACGTGACAAAAAGCCTGCCCGGAGCAAGGCTTATGGTCGACTATCTTTTTCTCAATGGTAGCTTTAACGTGCGGCAATGATTTACATAACCTAGCAATTGGTAATCTAAGTATTCGCACGGCTACTTCTGTCGTGCTCAAAGCCGCCAATCTGCGGCTTTGACGAAATAAAACGCTAAAACGATTAATTATAAGTATTACGGTTAATACGAAAGCGGTGGATAAATCGTGCTTAGTATGGAGGGAATGTGCGGGACCGCGCGCACGGGCCTGGTTTTTACAACGAACCAAACACTATTTAGTTACCTGCGGGCGCCTGGTCCATTATCGCGACTTCTTTCGAATACTTTCACGTTAAATAACGGCTGTTCGTTTTACAAAGTCGGACCTTCTCTTTTGTATGATCGGAACTCAGCTCCGGAAAACATTATCTTTTCACAGTGGATACGACAACGCTAGACGTCGCCATTAATTTTCAGAGCTTTCTGGCTTGATAATAGTTCCGCGAGTGGCGCTGTTGTATCAACCGAACATGCCACATGCGGAAATTCCACCATTTTCGTGCGTTTTGCGTTCTCTTGCACGTTGACGTGCTTACAATCCTGTCAATCTTTTTATCGTATTTCTGCTAATTTGTTTCAATATTTTTACCAGTTTGTAAAGGCGAATTGTTAAGGTAACGTATGAATTACCATAAAAATCTTTTTCCCTTACCTTTCTCAATTATTTCACAATTTCTTAATACAGATGCAGGTTGTGCAATGAAACAATGTTCTTCGTAGATATGTTGCTTTAAAAACGTTTTTTTATATACTTTTTATTTCATTACGTTATATTTGTAATTTTCATTTGTAAATATTGATAAAGTTGTTTGACTGACATAAAAAGTTTTTAGACCTTGTATGTGTATTATTATGCACCTAGAATCTTAACCTAAAAATTAAAAATTTTTACCTGTCAATTGTATACCTTTTTATATGTTATATATGTGATTCATTAGAAGAAAAATGTAATATAAACATTTATACATGAATCTACATTATAATATATTAGTATCAATGGGTATTTAAATGTTACAGAAATGCCAGTGGCATCAGATATAAAATCAAGTTGGGCAGATGAAGTCGAAGAAGAAGGAGGAGTATTGCCTCCACCTTCAGAGATTTATGAGAATGGATTTAAAGTACTTACCGAATATAAGTATAATGAAGATAACAAGAAAGTAAAAGTTGTACGTACATATAAGATTGAACGACGTGTAGTGTCAAAAACTATAGCTGCAAGAAAGAATTGGACTAAATTTGGAGATTCGGCAAATGATAGGCCAGGTCCCAATCCTGCTACTACAGTCGGCGCAGAAGATGTGTTTATGCAGTTCATATCTAGCAAAGAAGAAGAAAATAAAGTCGAGGAAGATACCCTTGATAAACTTAAAAGCATGGGTGACAAAGGTGTTGTTAAATGTCGTAATTGTAATGGAGATCATTGGACCTCAAAGTGTCCTTACAAAGACACCGTTCTTGCTGGTGGTATGTAATCTTTACGACGAATGTTATAGATTCTAAAAAATAGGTTATAAATTTACACATGTTATTTTTAGGAAAAGTACCAGACGATAAGAAGCCACTCATTAATCCTGCTGTTTCTGGTGCAGCGGCTGAAGTGAAGGCACCAGGAAGTAAATATGTTCCTCCTAGTATGCGTGATGGTGGTAACAAGCGGGGTGACGCGATGCAAATGCAACGCAGAGATGACACCACAGCCATTCGTATTTCTAATTTATCTCAAAGCACCACAGATGCAGATTTAGATGAACTTGTCAAACCTTTTGGAACAGTTGTGAAACAGTATTTAGCAAAAGAAAAGCAAACTGCTCTTTGCAAAGGATTTGCATATGTACATTTCAAATACAGAGCCGAGGCTGCTAAAGCTATTGCCACTCTGGATGGTTATGGATATGACCATCTTATTTTGAGCGTAGAGTGGTCTAAACCACAGCAACCAAATAATTAATTCGATGTGAGCAAATAAATACTTTTATGACAAATAAACTGAACTATACAGGCATATTATACCATGTTGCGAAGGCAGGAAAAACCATTGGATATTTTCATGGTATTCTATATTTTCCACTTTTACAACGAATATCCATGAACAGTATAACATATTGTAAAAAATAATTTGTAATTTTACAAGATAAATTTTATTCAGGTAAAAATTATTTCATTTCTGATATCACAATTTATTACTGATCTTTACCAAGTCAAAGCTATCTGTGTTCTTCTGTAAATCATTGATTTAGTGAATTATTTTATATTTAAAATTTATTGTAATAGAAAATATATACAAGCCTTGATTATTACCATGCATATAATTAAAGTTCATCGAATAGCTCAATTATATTACCATATATCATATTTTATAATTAAGTTCCAATGCCATCTGAAAATTCAGTTATAAATTACGTGCTTTTATTTCATCGCATCGCATGATTATATAATTGAATTCTTCATAAATCTCTTCCTATAGTATATTCAAATTTAATTATTTTCATTCTCCAACGTTTTCTCTTATATTAAAAGTTTACATTCAACAAATACATTATCAAATGCATATATATGCTTGTCTATTTGAACATAAAATAATACATCGTTATAATAAATATGAGTATCGAATTTCTAAGTGTTAGGATCCTACACTGCTACTATGTTGTAGACAGAAGAGAGGTAATACAAATAAATGCTAATCCAACAAATATATACCAAAAGAGTGTGATAATATAAAAAGCAAGGACATATATTTTCCATAGTAGTAATGTAACTATAATATGATTAATACTACATTGTCTAAGTACTTCGAGATGGTAACTCTAGTTAACAATCTTTTATAGCGCTCCGATGAGTTCGGTCGCCATTTTTAAAATACCAACAAAACGTGTATCACTAATTCTTCAAAGACAAGAAAAAAAAGAACTTTAAGAAAATTATCCTTACATTTTTACGTAGCAGTAACTTTAACAGCCTCGTCTCGTTCACTAATTTTACATAAAATTTATTTTCTATCGTCAAACAAAAAAAGAATATGCTATATCGAAATTCAAGTGAGTTACTATAATTCCACCATACGTACTTATTAATATCGCAATAAGGGTTTATCAACAATACAAAATTTAACACAATCATTTTTTCGTCGTTTATATGTATATAACTCAACAAGAAAAATGTATCAACACCATTTTTAAAACTAGATGTTCGGCGATCTACCATTTCGCCTTTTATTTACAGAGTACGTAGCATGAACGAGATATAGTTCTTTTTATAAAAAGACAATAGCCGTTGCCAAAACGTTAGTGTTTAACACCGTTTATGCATAGCACGTAAAGTTGGAATCGATCACGATCGATCAAAGTGATCATTACCTGTCGCACCGATATACATACAGTTCTCGTATATAACATTTTCGTTAAGATCTTAACCGTATTATGAAATGCAGCTGATTCCTTTTAAAAAGCACTTTTTTAATCGCTATGAAAACATCGAGCTCGACGAGAAGCCGTGTTTTTTTAAGGATATATCGGTCTGCAAAAAATCGACGCCGTACGTCGAGTCATTGTCGTTAAGAGATAAGGAATTCGTCGATCGATGATCTACCAAACGGAACATTTCTTCTCGGGATTCATCTTGGAGCCAACCGGACAATTGAAGTCTTTCGAGAACTCGTACATATTCGAGAACGGACCTAAAACACGGAATTCGCCTGGACTATGGAATCCTGTCGTGATACGAAGCTTCATAGCTTCCGGTCGGTATTTGCTGCACCAAGTATTGGCAGCGCTTATCCAAAACATTTGTTCAGGCGTGTAGGAGAGTCCTGGTAATTTCGGTTCGGGATGGTTTCGTCTAACCCATTCTCTGTATGCATTGTAAGCCTCCTTGATGCCGCCGTTGTCCGCTATATTCTCACCTTGCGTATTTATACCGTTTAACTGTGAACGAAAAGAGGATAAACTTGAAGTGTGGTCGAAGTTTACGTCAACTCTTAATTAAATGGAAAAAAATGCGAAATAATTATCATCTGATGTATTTGCAAGAGTAGCTTACTTTTAAGTTAACTTCCTCGACAGTGTAATTTCCATACTGTTGAACGATACATTCGGCTCTTTCCAAGTAATTCTCTTTGGTCTCCGGCGCCCACCAATCGACAAGATTTCCTTCCTTATCGAATTGTCTACCTTGATCGTCGAAGCCGTGGGTGATCTCGTGACCGATCACAAATCCAATGGCACCGTAATTCATGTATCGCGGACGATCGTTGCTGAAGAAAGCTCCCTGCAGAATGCCGGCTGGGAATTCTGTGTAAAAATATCAACAGATTGTAACCATTGTTTATACATTAATATCTATCGCTCGCTATAGATTATAACACAACTTACGAATACTATTTTCTATCGACGAATAGAACGCGTTCACGATCGCTGGCCTTCCATGCGTGATCCAGTCGCTCTTGTTCACGGGTTTCCTTAATTTGCTGAAAGCGTATTCCGTACCGAAAAGTGTTAGATTAAGAATACTCTCGAGATAATTTCCTTCGGTCAAATCGAGGTTCTCGTAAAATTCCTCAAGCTTCTTGTCGTCCAATAGTTCGTCAGGATACGCGATATGACTGGCCATCGATGCTGCCTTGTCCAAAGCGCTTTCTCTAGTCTCGTCGTCCATCCAATCGACCTGGAATTAATAGGATTGTAACATTTCTAATGTTCTAAGGATATGTACGATAGCAGGTATAGTCGATAGATACCGTCTTCAAGATCTTGGTAAATTCTTCTCTAATATCAGCAACCATTTCAAGAGCATTCTTCTTAGCATCTTGCTTGAAGTATTTCCTCACGTATATCGCGCCAACGCTTATGGATAAACTTCCGGATACGATATCAACGCATTCCTTCCACCTGGCTTCCCTTTCAGTTTTCCCGCTCAAAGCCGTCGAATATTGGAGTTGTCTCTTTCTAATACCCTCCGTGAGATAACTAACGGAAGCAGCAGCTGCCCTCCACATGACATAATTTGCCTGTACTCTTTTCGGTGTCTCTCTCAAAAGATTTTCCAAGCTCTTAATGTAACTCGGTACGCTAACGATTACCACTTCGTTATCCTCCACCTGAGCGCTCGGTGCTAAGAGAGTGTTAAAATATTTCTTCCACGGTATACTCGGGAATAGCTTCGATAGTTCGTCGATCGTCATCGGATTGTAAAGCAACGTGGCGTTACGTCGTTTCTCATTGGGCAACGATATCTAGCAAAAGAAGGAAGAATATTGAAATGATACGAGACGACGAGAGCTTCGTAAGCACATCGATAAATATTTTTTTTCTATGAACTTTCGATACCCCCAGGGTGATCGGTAACTTTCATCTATTTTTGTGGCATCCTCTGATCGACAGATGTAACAACATCGACGTCAAAGAGATCAGACGATTAATAACCCTGTCGACTTACATTGGCAAGTTTCATTTCGAAATCCAGAGATTCTCGAAGTTCCTTCTGGGCAATGGTCTTGTTTGCTCCGAGAATTACGGCGATGTCGACCATGTAATCATAATAAGCTCGTACAATTTTATCCTCAAAGCCTTTGGATAAGTATTCGCGCGACAAGCCGAGCGACGCTTGATCCAGCTGCAAGAAGATTTATTGGCGTTATCGTACGAGCGATTATAGCGAATAGACGTTTGACTTACGTCGATTAAACGCATCGTGCTGTTTTTCAAATCGGGGCCGATACTGAAGTCAAGGAAATAGTCGACGGAGTAACCCAGTTTACGGAACTTATATACCGAGTCCTTCCAATCGAAAGTTTCTTCGTTCCAATTATCACCTTCTAGTACGGGCCAACCACCCAATTGTTGCAGGATATTTTCCAGTGGTTCTAAACCTCTTTCTTCGATAGCCGCTGAAATATTAAAACGAAATATGACGAAATTGAAGTCGGAGAATTACGAGAAGTTTATTTTTCTTCTAATCAGCTACTCACTCTTATTCATACAAGTTTTATACAAGATCTTCGCCAACGTGAACGGTCGTGGCTCGTTCGGTGGGCTCTTCTCCTCGATACTGGACCTAAGTTGTTGCTGAAGATTATCACTAATAACGCTGAACGTATTCACGCTGGTCTTATCGTCCGGAATGATCGTAGTCTTGAGGAAACCACCACAGGCGAACTTGTAAAAGTCATCGCAGGGCTCCACGTTGGGGTCCATGTTTTCCAATATTTTCGACGCTTTGGAAGGACATCGGATATTCAAGGATCAGTGTCAGTCAATATCAATATCTCTTTAACACGTTCGCTGTCGATTGCGCGGCAGTGCGTGGTAGGATTTATATCAACAATAGGTCTTCGCGTTAGAATTGAAGACGGCTTCTGGTGAATTACAACAAATCTACCTCGCCAGCGAACGTGTTTAAAAAAAGAAAAGAGAGAAGTAAAAGAACTTTTAATGAAAACTTACCCGTGTGGACACATCCTGCTGAAAAACATATATTTTCTCTCTCCGGTTGCGGTAGTGGAGGACGATTGATCATAACCGTACCCTTCATTATCTTGAGTGACTCCGCTGCGGGTGGTAGCGTCTCTAGATTAGAGGGTACTGTTGCAGGTACTATTGGCGCAGGCGTGCGAATTTGCAGGTGCAACAAAAGAAAATGCGAAAATATGCGGTATTAGTGCAAAGCGTTCGCCGTCATCGATAATAGATACGAAGGAGCGAGGATTACGCACGAGGATGACCACGAGAACGAGAAAACGACGGTCACGTGCGAAAAGTACAGATGCTCGATTCACTATGCACACACACGCATACGCACGCGCGCACGAATGTATACAAGCATGAGAATATAAAAACGTATTCGCACGAGTGATTCACAAAGACGATATGTGCGCGAGGATTCCAATGTTTGCGGCCACCGCGGGGGTGTCGACCGCGAAACGAGTTAAGACATTTCTTTCCTACACCGCAGGATTCCAACTCGCTCGAAGTGATTCACTTGGACGAGTCATTCTACATTTTCTTTGCTTTTTAGATAAATACTCGACGCGGTCAAAGTGTTCAATGAAACCTCTTTGATTCTCGAAAATAAAGGAAGTTATGATATCATTTAAAAAAACAGGATAAGATTGCGCCAATATGACGCGTCGAATGATTTTGTTTCCTCTTGGTTTTTTTAATAAATCATACCGTTACTATGTAAAAGCGGCAAACAGGCGCCGTTTAACCTACTCGCGTTCTTCACCTCGTGTCGTAAGAGACGAACATCGGTAAATCTTTATTTCATGCCAAGTTAACGTTTAACGGTCTATCGAATTGAAATAATCGCGTTTGACACAGATTATCGATTAGCTGTGCGAATAGGGGCGAGTAGCTAAACGAGCGACAGATGAAGCGATTCAATAAGATCAAGATCGTAACCGAGGACTTCCACTCGATGTCATTTAGATCGATCGCGCTCTATCTTGTTGACCACCGAGGAGCAGTTGCGTTAATAAAAGCGGACGATACTAGAAGACATGTTTCTTCTGTTGCATTATGTCTCAAGCTTTGAAATGACGCATAATATTTTTGTTTCTAAAGTTCATCAATAAAATCACATGCACTCGATACTTTTTTTTTAGAATAGGGTCGAATCTTTCTTTCCTTCTCTTCTTTTTTTCTATTTTTCGTTTTTCGAAACGATAGACCAAAAATATCGCGATCTACGATCTTAATGTATATCAAGTCGAACATTTCATAGCACTCCACCGGTTACTGTTCCACTCTCAATCGTCCAGCGTATTATCGTCCGATGCTTACGTATTTTATAGTTTTATTCGGTTACGCTACCGACGTAGTTAGTGAGTAACATTCAAAACACTATTGATTCTGACGCGATTCGTGTATTCGATGATCCCAAAAATACGCATATGCGTCAGAATACTGTACGATTCTTTTTTTTTTTTTTAAAACATCCCATGATCTTCGCACGTCATTCCTTGCAACTTGTTCTCTGTTATGTCGAAGACGATCGAATTCGTGACGGCATAGGTTTGCCAACGTTAAAGAGAAAGAAAGAAAGAGAGACGGAAAGATCCGAAAATCTTTAACGTATGATTATTGGAACAACTGCTTTCTTCACAGCTGCCTCCAATTAATTCTTATCGACGAATCATACTCGTCTTTAATATCAAACAACTATCAGGATATTAATGCTCCATTTTTCGAGCGACTGCGTAATCATCAGGTAGGTGATTAGCGAGCGTAAATGTAAAATGCATTGTGCGGAGTGAAAAGCAAGCGGGTTTTCTTACCGTTTGACGAATGATCGCAGGATGCTGCGTTAGCAGCCAAGACACCGATCGCTACGGCCAAGGCGATGCATAAGAGGACACCGGACACTGCGATTACCGTTAATCCACGTTCCAAAGCCGATCGCCTCTTCCACCATGTTGGATTTCTGGAAATACAAACAAAAGTCTTAGAATATCTAATATCGAATAATGTGTAGTACGAATTACAACGTGCCTTTCGCGTAGCACCCATCCGCTCGAGAACGCGTACGGGTATCAATTCCGAACTCTAATCAACTGTAATCATAATTGATCGTACAATGGACACGCAATGCCTATTTTTTCTTGCGATATCGTAATACCTATTGCACGATAGGTTACCTATTGTATCGGTGAAACTAGGTATTGTGTTTTTATGTCTGTGTGCAGTTTTTGTCATTTTAACAATAACGGCAATTACGTGGCCCGTAATTGAAATCTACTCGAATTTATATTTCTAAATATACCTCTTCCTTCTTATAAAATAGAACGATCGAGACTGAAACAGAAAAATGGATCTTGTATCCTTTTTCCTTAATTACCGATCGCATTTCTCTTTTTAAGATTGCAATAATTTTCTAAGATCATTCTGTGAAAGCTCTTCGTTATAATGAAAATGTCCCAGTGATAACCGTGTCTTCTTGAATTATGTAGAAAGAAGCGTAAGCCATTCCTTGCAATTTGCTAGTTTCATCGACGGGATTACGTGAGTCGCGTGAAACGAGCTCGATACTGTAAGGATGACCGAAATAATTTTCTTTCTTTCTTTAATATTCACGCGTATTGTTTTATCTCGATTTATTTATTAATAAATTTTAATACATTGGTTTCTGAATACGGGATGCTTATCTCAAAACAAAGCCTCTCGTTCGGAAGACAACTAATGACTCGTCGACTCCTGTCCAAACGGTCGGAGGCTCATGCCCTCCCCTTATTTTACAGTGTCTGCCGTTAATATACGCGATCTTACAATACTATGTGCGCGATTAAAGCCGAAGCGTCGAGATGCGCGAGAAGAGTATATCGTTAAAGAATGCACCGGGGAGTATCTTTCGCGGACATAAAACGAGCGAGAAGGGAAAAAGCCGTCCCTGCGGTCTCTCGCCTTTTTACGCGAGCCGAGTAATTGCCGTGAAGCCCGCACGTGGAATGTCGCAATCGTTCCGCGCGTTCTTTTGTAACGTTATCGTACGTAACGTATCGTATGTACATATGTACGAATGTACGACCTGGTCATTTCACGAGCAGTGAAAAGTGAGTGTGAGAACCATCGGCTAATATTAAACTCACGATGGAAAGTTTTCTATATTTGTCAATGGCACGCCCGTTTTCTCTTCACCGAGGAAGTTTCAAATCGTTTGATAATAATTCGAATACCGCTCACGTATTTTCTTAATATTAAATTCTACGGCATTGGGCAGATCGTGGTATTCTGCGACCCGATTAAACTTCTCGGTGATTACTTTTCGTCTATTAGAACGGCGATGTTTAAATAAACGTTAGTAGAGCGCTTTGACAAGTAAACTTAAACGGAAACGTGAAAACATCGGTAAAACGAAAAGTTCGATCACCTTTCGAGAGATAAAATCCGAGCCGCAGGGGTTTCGAGTTCCAAGGTGCACCTGTGCACTCGTACATATGTACCTATGTACATATATCGCGAAGAGAAGATATGCTTTTAGTACGGTCTACGTTTGAACGGCTGCTATTGCTGCTGCTACGAGAGACTCGTGCCGTGCACGCACATGAATATGTATCTTTGATGCAGGTAGTTAGGCCAATGCCGAGCATCCCAATAGAGTCAGGTCTACGGGACGATGCAGCCGACGAGTGTAATGACCTCCTCCTCCTCCTCCTTCTCTTCTTCTTCTTCTTCTTCTTCTTCTTCTTCGTAACTCACGCTATATCTCGTATTACCGCGAGAGAGATTTCGGAGCAGTACCTCACTCTTTGAATTGCAAAATCGAGTAGACAATCAAGCGGTAATGAAGTAGAAAGTTACTGTGAATAAATTCACATAGAGAACGAGAGGAGCGCGCGCACGCGGTTTTATCGTGAGAATAGAGCAAATATTACTGGCAAATAATAATAAAGGAGATTACGATGCTTTTCTCATTAAACGGCGTTTGTTTAGCCAGTGTTAATATCGTTTGACTTTCGAAAATTTGTCGAGATGGAGAGAGGTTAGACGATTGAGCTTAATTCAACGTTCGTTTGAGAGAACACGTACCTACGTGATATCCGACAACGCCACGGTTGGATAATTGCGAGAAAGTCCATGGACCTGGGCCGCCGTTTTATTTTATTTCCCGAGCGCCACGTGCGTTAAGAAATGTCGATGGAAAAAGTTTACTCGTTCGAATACTCGAGAATCGATGGAGCCGGTCATCGTTCTCGAGGAAACGACCATTTCGTTCGTAATCGAACGTCGTCGTGAGAATCGTAAGAATGCAACAGGTTTCTCGTCGTTGGCGGTGTGAATAAGTTAAAATATATAAGTATGTACGTCGGAACACGTAACGCCAGTTTTGTCGAGCGGATCGTTACGTCGATTAAAGTAAACGGGATTTCGTCCTATTATAGTATTTTTTATTCTTATGTAAAACCAGATTCCTTCTAAAATTTTATCATCCGATCTCTCGGTATCGTCCTGATTATAATTTCAAATGACCTCACTTCTTAGGATGATCTCGCTCGTTAAACCAGTCGACCGGATCGACGATTTCCGTAATGATTACATCGTAGCTGGTAACAAAGAGGAAAATAAGATCTTCGGAAGATTTAACTTCTTTTTCGTCGTTTTACGAGCGACGAACGTATCGTCGAACGAGCACCAACGACGAAGATACGTTTCTCCCCTCGTTTCTCCCTTCGTTTCGTACCGCCACTACCCTTGGGGCATCGGAATTAGGTCTGCGTTCGATCCCGAATTTGTCGCGCCAGTGGCCAGGCAATCGAGTCTATGTTCACGAAATCACGACAGATCGATCGAACGAGAAACGAGTTTCGATAATGAATTTGTAACGTCTCGACCGAGCAGACAGCCGATATATGATGGTGATTTCATTTTAATAACATGTCTCTCTCGCTCTCTTTTGACTCGCATATTCTCATTTAAAATCAATTACTCGAATTAGCTTCCCCGTGATAAATTAATGAACGATCGTGAATTAATTTTATCGATCTCGCGGCTGTCTACGTTATACTCGATATCTATTCAGATCGAAGGAAACGATCGAGGAAGGACGATCGTTTTCGTATTCCAGAGTCGTCCGCGATCGGCACAGCGACCTTTTGACAACCACGCGACAGCACGACCGACAATTTTTATCCGAGGCCTAAATCGGCTTTATCGCATCTTCCACGAATCGAACGAACGACCCGATTGTTTAACATACTTTTCATTAAAAAAAAGAGACGGCTGACCGACCGCAAGAGTAGTACCTACGTCGAATACGAACGATAAAAAAGTATGTGTCTGGCATGTTAATTAGTAGTAGGTGGAACAAGTTTCATGGTTGGATTCACGCTCCTTCGGATACGATTCTCTTTTTATTTTCCATTCTTCTTTTTGTTTCTTTTTTCCTCTTCCTTCTTTTCCTTTCTTCTTTATCCTTCAAACGTCGTCCTCTTCGTCCTCTTTCATTACCACAACCTTTTGTCTTCTTTTTCGTCTTCTTCTACTTCTTAGATCTCTCAATCTCT
The DNA here is from genome assembly GCA_032403825.1 of Odynerus spinipes. Lineage (NCBI taxonomy): Eukaryota > Metazoa > Arthropoda > Insecta > Hymenoptera > Vespidae > Odynerus > Odynerus spinipes. The sequence continues at coordinate 4,591,204 of JAIFRP010000021.1, read as the reverse complement.
TTTATAATTCCTTACCAAGACTTAACCGTGGGCAGTTGATAACCGTAGATTTTCTCATTTCCGCAAATTATACGATCACGGAAGACGCTTGAAATGGAATTAACCTGCTCGCTTGAATTCTATATGGCAATTATCAAATCGTGTTCACACACGAGTACCAATTGTCACGAAGGCCGACGGTGTTTCGTCTAAAATCTCGTGTCTTCGTCGTGTATGGTTTTCAAGAGAAAATATTCGTCGATTCGGCAAGTTTCTTTTTATGACATTACATTAGCAGAATGTAAGATCGAAAGCCTCGATATTCCGATTCCCTATCGATCTTCTCTCTAATCGGGCTCCTTCAAAGTGCCACTGGTAGAATGACACCGATTCAAGGATAGCACAAATACATACGTGCTATGCACGTAAGAAAGACACGAGACCTCGCGACTGAAAAATTTATTCCGATCTCTAGGCCAGTCACTCGGACGACGAGGCAAATGCGATCCGTGTACGAGCGATTCGAAAGGTGCGCGCGGAATAAGAATTCATTCTCGGCTGCTTTGCGAATATAAAAGCCGCTCGAACGGAGTCAAAATGCTTCCGTGAGGTTTCGCGACGAGACACGGTTGGAACAATCTCTTACAAACATAAGAAGTTTCAAGGTATCTTATAAATATGTTACAAGTTGGATGGCATACTTTTAATTGGCTCGATAAACGATATCTTTCTTATGCATCGTACATACATACGCTCGTGCACAAGCGAGAAGAACGCGCATAGGTCCTTCGTTCGGTACGCGGAAACGTTGTTTCCTGTAGAAAGTATCTCCGCTTACGGAATCATCGAAGAAAGGTCCGATAAGGGAGGAGGATTCGCCGTGGAACCGGTCGCGTACGACGTGTCGAGAGACTCAAGATAGCACCAGTAGGTCGTTAACACGGTCAGCGGGAGCCACCGATGGAACAACCGTCACAAAGTCACTTATTTTATACGAGACAACAAATAAACGAGCTGCCAACGAGTTCGCGAATTGTTCGATATTTTTTTGATCGAACGAGGAAACGAATGTAGGAACGTACGAACGATTGGCGATAAGAGTGCGAGATGTCAACGATACGCCGATCGTTCATTTTATACGCGACGCTGCCAAAGAAAATATTTGCAGCGCGTTTACCGAGCGTCCGACGATTTCGTTAAAATATTTTCGAAATCGACTTGCGTAACGTTCTTGCTTGGGCAAGAGTAATCGCGATCGCGCGTCTGCGGATTGTCGTCTGGGATGAAAGAGATACGGCAACGGGAGAGATAGTCGTCCTGAATGATCATCGTCAAGAGTTTCGTTGACGTTATCGTCTATTATCATCGCCTCGTTTTCGGCGAACGGATGGCGAAGATAATAATAGAGAAAATCTCGGTGTAAAACATGCAAACGTAAGGTGGCTATAAAAACGTATAAAAATGCAAAATTTATGAAACGCGTACCGGGTTGTAAAGAAAGTTGGTACAATAGAATTTAGATAAGAGCATAGATTAGAGAAAGAGTGAAAAAAAGAGGAAAGTTCGTTACGAAAGTGTTTCACTCGAGGACAGTGCCTCCTATAAGACTTTATCTCGAGTCTCGTGCTTCTCTTTTCGCGCGATATATGTATGTATATTATAGCGCACGAAGCTCTTCCGCTTGTTTTTCTCTTACCTCCTCTTTCGTTCCTTCCTTCCCCTTGCACGTATGCGCGTACCTACGTGCATGTGTACCAAACAACACGATGTTATGCAACCGACGAGGCGATACGATATCGCGGAAATTATCGAATGCAACGCGTCTGCGTACTCGTTCGTACTACCTTTCTTGCATCTCGCGGCTTGCCGAACCACAACATTGTGACGTTTCGCAAGAACTATACGAACGAGCACGGAGCAGGACACGCGACTTATTCTCAACCAGACTCGCGGAAAACGCGCGTTTTCACGCTTACGTACCAACGATCGTATCGTGCGCGGGTAGTAGGATATCCTTCGTTGCATCACGCATAGCCAATTACAATATCGACTCTGGCTTTTAGCTTCTGACTATATTATTATAACCACGTTGGCTAATCGCTCGTGTTAAAAAGTCGTTAGTTCAACAATGAGAAGAAAATAAGACTTAATTAACGGAAATAATTTACCTTCCAGTCGACGCCAGCCTGATATATTTATCAAAAGATATTCCGCTCATATGCCCCATTATGTTTACAAGGTGTAACGGGTGTTGGACGAATCGCGACGCCGTAACATCGTTAGAAGGAGTCACCGGTAATTAATTCGAGCACCGGTTTACGTCGACTACGTTTGACCCTACGCCAGCAGCTCGGTGAATGGAATCGGTGGGCGATCTAATGGAAATCGCGATCGATCCCTCCGTATCTGTTCACATTCCACGCTCTCATTCACAAGCTACTTTTTTTTTTTTTTAATTATCGCCTTCTTATTTCTTTTTCTCGCATTTGATTTCGCACGGCGAAGCGATTTATTATCGCGACTCGCGTCGACTACATCGAGACGAGTATCCACTCTCGTTTGAGTGACTTGTCGAAGATAAATCAATTTCAATAATTGCGTGAGATCCGAGAGATCGAACGGACAGCTCGCGTAAAATCCCATTTGATTTTTTTTTTAAATTATTTTTCACGCGAATAAAGTCGACGTTATTATCAGGATTTTCTTTCTCCATCGGAACTGCAGTTCGGTTCACAATGTCATTACACAGATGTTACTATTTGTTTCCAATTAGTATTACCATTATCGATAAGTATATTTATTGGTTACTTCAAAGTGGAAAATCCCCCAATGTTGAAACGAAGAAGTGTATTTCTTGTAACAACGTTTGCTGTGTTTCAACAACTATCATTCGCGGTTTTACGAGACGCATCTTAATTGCTTCTCAAACGAAAGGCAGAATCCGGAGGAGCTTGGAAAAGTAATCAACGTGCTCTGCGAATGCCTCGCGGTCGGTGTAATATTTTTCTCGTCGTCCTCTTTCTCCTTTATCTTTCTCTTCTCTTGGGAAAAAAAGGAGACGAGCAGAAGTTTCCGTTATTTTCTCCAATCGAAGATATGCAAATAGGTACCTCTTGGCGATATTGCGATACGCTCGTCATCGTCGCCGTTATATCGTTCGTCAATTTCGATAATAATACGGTGAGATCGAACAGGCGAGTGTAGTCCTTTCCTAATTTCCTGCTCTAAATTTCAAAAGGTCACTGTGCGATGGAACGTGAAGATGAGAAATACAGAAAGTAGAGAAAAAATGTTTAGATAACGACGACGGACGTGTTTAAAAAATAAAAACATTAGAACTTTCATAATATGATTGTTTTGATCGTCTAACGGTTAAGTTCTAACATTCAAAAAAAAAAAAAGATGTGACATTCTGGTACAAGATAACGCGTCTTCCATAATAATTCGTGATTTCTTCTCTACTTAAAAAGCTCGAGTTCCACCGGAACGACATAGCCATCTCCGGAAGAAAGAATTGTCGAAATGACGTGTGCATTACTTCGTCCATCACCGTTCTCGACTCCTTACTCGGAGCCTTTGTTTTCTCTGAAACGTAAACGCTTTCGTGAATTCTGACGAGACGAAACGAAACACGCGTGTTTTTGCGAAAAGAGAGAAAATCGCGATTCGAGAAGTCACATTGTTACAAAGCATTGTGACTCTTTGAGCATTTGTAAACTTGCACCATGAACCGTAATGTCTCGGCGATAAACGGGGCCATAGAACTTTCACTACGCTCGGCTCGACCTTTAGTCGATTCCGCAAATTTAAACTGTTTACAAGCGCTCGCTGTACATGACGTTTTCTTTTCAACGTTTGCTCATCTGGTCGGGAAAGGAACGATACTTCGAATGAGCGATCGAAATATTCCTCGGCGTTAAAGAATTTCTAATCGATCGGCGATTAATGTTTCTATAGAAAAATTCTTTCGGGGAAGGAACACGTAAGGAAATCGTTTAAGAACTCTGCGTATCGAGGTAAAGCGTCTCCATTAAACCATTAAACCGTAATTTACGCGAACGCGAACAGGAAGACGAATAATAGCGAGGCGTTAACTGAATTTCGATCCTTCCGTGCTTACCACCCAATCGTCTTATTTCATCTCGCTTTGGCGCGGAGTATGCTTAACGTGCAGCTTCATTGTTAGCGAGACCTCGATAATTGAATCGATCAACGTGTACGTCCACCGAGCATGGATAGCGCTCAGGATAATGTTCTTAAAAACAATTCGTATCTATTCTTCCGGAGATTAAAAGCGAGAAAATCGATCGAAATCGTCGACTTATTTTTCTGTAATTTCACGAACGATCGTAAAACCGTTGCTTCATCCAGCAATAAAATTTTGCGTAAATCGAAAGGACTCGTTTCTCGTGTTGACGTTGTCACCGGTGTTTTATGTTTTCAAAGTCGTAGAAACAAACGAAAACTTCTCGGCCGTAACATCAATGCCTGGTCGCCGACGTGTTTTATCATCGTCAATCCTGGCGTGCATTGAAATCACGAGATTTCCAGTTGCACCGCGGAAGAGCACCGTCTAATTGCGCAACCGTATTGCGACTTAACGGGCTACGAATTCGTATGACAGGATAATTTACGTGAAAACCGGACAAAGCCTCTTCTCGGCACTATTATTCGAGATTACGCTCCAGCTACCTGCGCGATCACCTTGACTCATCGGAGCATCGTGCAAAACCGATCTTACTTCCTCTCTCTTTTCGAGAGACGTAATTACCGTGAGTAAGAAACGCGCGCGGATAAGATCTCCTAATCTCGATGTCGCGATAAAGCAAAACGTTCAATTTGAAACCACGGTCGACGGTGGCTGCGACTCGAAAGTTCAGGGACCAATTTTGCCGTTGACGAAGCGAGCAAAGATATTTGAGTAATTATTCCTTCGAAGGCGGGAGATGGTTTCGTAATTCCGGGAGATGCTGCGATATCTGGAGAAAGGAAGAAAGTCACGAGAGGATTAAACGATAAAATCGTCTGGTCGATCTTACAATTAGTTTCGAATCTACTTTCAGCTCTGTCTTTCTCTTACTTGTAAGAGAATTTATACTATTCGTTGGAAAACGAAACGGCGACGTTGTCGACTCGATTGTCTGTATGTACATAAAACGTGTTCGGATTTTCGAAAGAGTTCCGACGACGCCGATCTTCCGGTACTTTCATCTTCCGCGGTATACTTTTTATTTGCGATCGAACTTGACTGGTTTCACCGGAGAACCGGCAACTTTTTACAAACGTTACGTAACGCATATCGATGGACCTATCCTGGCGGTAAAAGCGGTGCGAGCGTATAAACGCACGGGCTTCTACGTTTACCGTACAGGCGGCCCCTCGTAAAAATGAACCGGGAAGAAAAGAAACATAAAGCTCGATACGGGCAAGCTGCATCTTACGATCAAGCAATCGCGTTCTCTCTCTCTCTCTCTCTCTCTCTCTCTCTCTCTCTTACTTTCTTTCTATTTCCTTCTGTATATATACACGTAAAAACCGCACGCTGTGCGGTGCCAATAAAAACGACGCCTTGCGGCTTCTCCTTGGTTTACGCAATGGAAAAAAATGATCCCTGTGCCGGTGTTCTTAACGTTTATTTAACGAACTCTGTCGTGTTTTATGCGCGCGCCCTCCCGCCTTCTGAATAGACCGATGGGTAAAAAGAAACGAAATACGAGAATGGGTCTTTCTCGCTGTAATAATATCGTTCTCGCAAGACGGATTTCTTTGTGGGAGAAAATTTCGTTCTCCGTGACGTTCGAAATTTTAATTCACGTAACCACATATCCCTTTCTCTTCGATGTCCTTTCCATATGAGATAACGAAACATTCACCACGTTTATATACGGTTAATGAAAAGAAACAAATGGCGAAATGCAAAACTCACTTAATGACGGTCTGCTTCATACTGTTGGTCATCTTGACGATAATCTACGTCTTGATTTTACTCTGAGATTTCTGGCTCTCCTCTTCTTCCTCACTTCTTTGCTTTTCGTCCTTTCGATAGTCACTAGCACATGACGAACACACACTAACAAGTTGGTTATGATTTTATCCGGATGGATCGAACTTTTCTTCTATTAAGCAAGTTCTTTAAACTTCCTCGGATTAGTCTCTTTTTTCTCTATTTCTCTCTCTCTCTCTCTCTCTCTCTCTTTCGAGATTATCCTTGGAGAGGATATCTCTTCCTTTTCCTTCCCTTCGAGTCCGGATATGAATAAAACGGTTTGGAGTGTGGCGCCGGACTGAACGGGCGCGCGCGCTTCTCCTCGTATTTAAACGCCCTCTCCCTACCTCTCTGATCCTCTCTCACTCGCTCTCGTGCCAAGCCTCGCGGAGTTTCGACGACCCTCCTCTTCCTTTTACGCGACTTCTCTGTGCTCTCTCACTCTCCCTCCTCCCCTCTCTCTCTCTTTTTCTTTTACACACACGTGCGCGCGCGCATTCACTCTCTTTCCTTTTCTCTCTCTTTGTCTCTTCTCCGTGTTGTTTTCGAGACGAGAAGGCGTACTCGAAATCGAACCGATCGATAGATCCGATCGCTCATTCGCTTGCTCGATCGAAATTACGCTAGGCGTGTGTGATCGTATCCTTGGCCGGTGTTGGTACGCGCATTGACCCTCTCTACTGATATATCCTTCGTACGCTTACGCAAAGCTCGGCCATTTTCATCGAGTCGACGTTTCGCTTCGATCTCTCATCGGGCGACGTCTATCGACTATGTATCGATCTGTGAATTCGATCGCGCACTTTGTTTCTTCCTCTTTGTCCTACTTACTTTCGAACGTTCGAAAGATCATTTCATTATCATCTCACGATGTCGATCTTTTTTCTTGACAGCGAGAATAAAGGTCTCCGTTTTTGAAAGGACACTCGAGCTGGTGAGACAAAAGGATAGAAATAATACTGGGTAGTTTTCAAACGAGGAAAATATTTCAAAGCGTCGCGATAAATCTTTTGCACTGTTCTACCGTAAACGTGACATTTTTACCAATTTACAGGTATTTCTGATAATTTAGAGATAGTCTATACACGTCGTGTACGTTTCTTTATTCGTTAGTGATTAGCCTTTAAAAAATTTGCGAAATTATGTAAAAAACGTAAAACGCTCGTAAAACGCTCGTAAAACGTTCGGAGATGATCAATATTTGTTAAGCTTCGCATCGCTTCGTTTGAACTTCGTTATTTTCCGCATCTCGTTCCTAATGCGATCGTGATTGTTTCCCCAGGACAAACTTATATTCGTTTTAATAATGACGTTCTAGACTATACGATGAATCATTTTATGTTACTGCTTATGAATATTTCATCGCCAGTTTTTTCCAAATCATTTTGATCGTTTTGTCTTCGATCACTAATTATTTATTTCTTTATTAACGGCAAGCAGTCTTAGAAAATCTAGATCTACTTCAAATATCTAAAACAGAACACGATCTGGTTCCATCGTTATCCAAAAAAGTAGAATTAGCATTAAACACGAGCGGGAAAGGGGAAGGTTCGCAGCGAAGATTTTTTTGAACTCGTGGAAGCAGGACGAAAAATACAATAACTGTCCTTCCGAATCTCGTCCAACCGCTTGTCCATAACGAAGGGAAGTTATTAATAAACGCATAGAAACTCCGCATCACGGCTGGAGGTGCGTGTGTGTCTCCGCGTTAGATACGACAAAGATCGCGCACGGTGGAACGTTTTATGAGAAAAAATACGAGAAAACTAGTTTCGACCGGTTGTTCCAGGATAGATCGACTATCCATGGAGATCCTTCGGTGGCTCTCATTAATTACGCATATGCGATTAACGAGCAGACTGCCGAGTTGGGCACGCGAGTAGGTGACTCGACGCGCTGCTACGAGCGTGAACGCATGTTCACTTATGTACCAGCGTCTAAAATGATCCGTATTTTATTATCTATTTCTCTTTCTTTTTATTTCTTTATTTCAAGGGAAGCTCGGCATATAAAAAAAAATACAAATACAAAGAAAACTTGGCAAATTTCTTTCTTACTGGGGTTTCTGGTTTCTTTCTTACTAAAGGGTTGGATTTTACGATGCATCGTGCGCGTTGCTCGGGCGGACATGTCTTAATATCGAATGAATAAGTACAAAAGGAACACGGTGCGTAAATTTGACCGAGTTTCGCCGAGTTGAGACGACAACCAAACGCCACCGCCACCACTGTCACTACCACCGCCGCCGTTGCCGTAAGGCTGTAAGTTTGGAGACCATTGTGTACAAACTTCAAAACTACTGCCCTAGAAACAGCTTCGGTGGTTCGTAAGTGCTTCACCTACATAAACAGGTAGCCGAGTAGCTATGGTTACCTTTAAAACTAGCGTTGATCTACGCTTTCGCAGAAGGGAATCCTCCTTATTGTTACGTATCAACGTAAAATTGTGTTGTAAAAAAAGTGCCGCGTCAGAGAAGGCTCGTGTAATTTTATACGCGAGCACCGATAGCAAAAATAAAAGCACTCGCCTCCACCGTTTCGTAATTCATTAATAATTCATAGGAATTCGTGAAATAAAAGAAAAATAAGGTAAAAATAAGTCGGAATCGAATTAACGCGCGTCACCACCACGGGTATTTGTATCAACTAGGCTTTGAAAATTTGTTAGACGATGCTCGAGACGACGGGAGGAATTTTTCATCTCGCAACTTATGCAGGAACTTCTCGGCGTTCATGTTAATGACTCGGAGATTGAATCGAGATTATAATTCGACGCGTTGGCTTTTTTTAGTCTCTTCGCGACGCGAAATTGCCCTCGGACCATTGTGGGCTAAACTTAGTCGGCTGATTATCATATACCACCATGCAATTCAAATGAATACCGAACGATCCTGATGATTCTTTTTTTTCTTCTTCTTCCTTTCAGTCGTTCAATCCCCCATGGCTGTCGATGCACGCCGTTTGAATTATTTCTGAGAATCGCCTGGTTGAACCAGTCTAGTTAGATCGAGATATCGTGTTAGCTCTTTCGTTTATGCATATTATTCCTAGCTTCGCTAAGGAGTGTCATTAGTTTGTTATTTTTATACTCGCAAGAAGGTAAACCCCGACGTATTCGCTTTTCTTATCCGATCGATTCGACAAACGTTTTTAAGTTTTTTTAATCACCAAAAGACAATATATTTTATCCCGTGCATCGTAAACGAGAAATTACGCGCTTCGTTGTCGCTACGGTTCATCTACGAAGTCCTTGCGGTTTTACAATAGGAAGATCGCTTACAAGGAAACTCCAGGGCGACTCGTCTCTGACTCATCGGGCTATACAAATGTTCAAGGCGTCAGGATCGCGAATTTTACTTGTTTCCTTTGCAAAGAAGGAAAGAGAAAGAGAGAGAGGGAAGTAAAAAAACGGAGAGAGATAAACGTCGATCCTCGTTTCAGAAGGTCCGACGATCTCTTCTCACGATCTCACGAGCGCATGTTGATGATCCGTTCAACCTTCACCTTCTTTCCTCGCACGTGGAAAATCTACTTTTGCAGCGGGAACATTCTATGCCGTTGGCTGCATCCAGGGCGATGACCAAGGACGAACGAAGAAACAGGCAAAAAAGTCGTCGCGTGGGTTCGAGCTCGGTTATAGATTCTCTTATCTTTCTTTTTGTCTAATTTATTTAAAATTATGCTTACTCGGTTGTCGACGAAACTCTTGTTTCTTATCTATATACCGTTCCCGAGAAATGGCTGCTCACTTTGTCCCTTTGTTCGTCAAGTTAGAAAGTGCAATAGCGTTTGTATTTATTAACATTTTTCAATTATTCAAAAAAGGAAACATTATTCGTATTCCACATGGCGATCGACCGCAAGACGAGAAATTAGGTAAAATCGATAAAACGTCATATCGTATTCATCTTCTTTATAGTTTCAATGCGAAAAGCACCTGTCAAGTTTCTCATTTGCACGGGCATCCGACAATATGAAAAATTGAATGCAACGAGCTTCGGCGAATAAACTGGAACAAGGTTGATGAACCTCATGGAAGAAGTATGTCGGCTTCAATTAAGAAAATCCCATCGATTATCGGTTGACACTCTCGAGATCGCAAAATCAGGGATGATATCTGGGATGAAAAATTTCTGCTCGGTTTATCGGACTTCTAATTAGTATCGCTCGATGAAACGCGTATTCCGTGGACGGAGATAAAATGTTAGTTTAACAATTTAATCAACTCGATCGTTCACTCGACTTGTCATTTCCTCCGTCTCCGACGCTTTATTGATTTCATTGATATAACGTATAATTATAGAGAAAAATAATAAAGGATAGGAAATATTTCATCCGGTCACTCGTGATCAATTCTACGCGCTTTCTCGAAACGAATAAGTGTTAGGAGTGAACATTGACAGGATATCGCACCGTTAGATCGTCGTTCGCATAAGATTGAATTAGATCTCTTTAAAAAATCTTGTTAATATATAATATATAAATAAAATATCTCTAACGCACGCATTAGAAAAATGTTCGCACGAACCCTCGAAGTATCGAAAAGATTCCCACCTCCCTTCTTAACCAATCTTCCTCGTATTTTTCGACGATTCGCGGGACCGATCGAGCCGAGATGCAAATCGGACAATAAACAAATTTTATATCTATCCCACGCGTTCGTTCAGCGACAAAGGAAACAGTTAATCTCTGCGAATAATCGCTAAATTAGTTTCAATTGCGTATGGGAGGGACAAAACAACGGACTTACGACAAAAACAATTGCAATCAGCCCGCGACGTATCTGCGTTACTTCTTTCACCGTTCTAGCGGGAAAGCAAGATTGATTCTTTTAAAAAACCAATATCGAGGCGGGATAGATCGAATTGGGTCGATTCTTTGTGACAAACGGATCGATGTGAACGCGCGCGAGCGTTAGACTTCGAGTTTAGGAGCGGCTCGAACGAATACACACACGGATACATACGTATATAGCTAGATACATACATACAAGCTTATCCAAGTTATCCCGTTAGGCTTATAGCTCGACCGCGATCGTTTTATCGGCGATCGTCTACGCGTATTCTTCTTTTGATCCGACCGGCCCCAACTTTACAATCCTCACCCATTCTGATAACGATGTATCGTTACTTCGTGCGTAATACGCGTTCGACACACGTAGAGTTTTATTTTCAGCCGAGGATGATTATCGATACGTTCGAGACGTGTCATCGAGGAGAGTACCTCGTAGTTCGGGTTTAGTTGTAAACGAATTTGAAGAAATAGTTGTAGATGACGTTATTATTAATGATTCAACAGCCGGGAAAGACCTTTGAACGAATTTGTTTTACCTGCTTTCAAGTGCAGCGAACTTGTGGGAACATCAAATTCCATGGAATCCCGGTGAAAGGATACGAAGGAAGAAAAAGAGGACTCAGAGTCTAGTTTTGGTCCATCCTTGAAAGCGTGTGACGTAACACCGTTATGGGTCACGAGCTACGCAGGCTCGTTTAAACGGATAAAATATTTCCCCGTGTTGTGAGTAAGAGTCATCGGTGGGACCTTTGTATCGTTTCACGTTCGAAGTAACAAATAAACATCCTGTTTTAACGCCCAGAACCCAGACAGGTAACTCTCCAAAAAAGCGCGAATTTTTACGCGGTGTATTTCGTAGGCAAGTAGCTCGCGTTTCCTGCGGACGTATCGTTGACCCCGCCAATCGCGAATGTCAAAGCACGACCTTGGTGCCTCGTCAAAATCGATGAACAAACGAATTTAATGAAGAAAGAAAATGCCGCGCTGATGTTTGGCTTAGCTAAGTGGTCAAGTGTTACATCGGCGATCGGCTTTGAATTCGAGCTCGACAAGATTATAGTTGCGCATTACGAATGGTAACGTGTACGTGACCATACGTGACCACTGTGACCGGGCCAGGAAACGTTGAGATTTCTACTTGATTTAACCGTAGAGATATATGTCAATATTTAAGATAATGCATAATTTTAATTATACTTTTAGATCGATGACCAACGTTTAGACTGATCTAAAAATATAATTAAAAAAATATACATTTTCTGTAAATGTATATGTAACAAAACCACAGAAACTCGATGTAAATTTAATGGTCACTTACAAAATGAACGTCTCGCGTACTCGTCTTTCAAGATAAGTACATATTTTAAAGAACAAAACACCCGAGCAAAACTCTTTTTATCCTCAATGCCGATCCTCCCGACTTACGTAAATCGTAATTTTCGTTACGAGTCGTATAATCGAGTTACGAAGATTCTCTTTACTAATTTCAACGGAGAACATCAAGAGCGAAGACGCTGCTTTAACCATTTATCGTTGATTGTCCCCATATAGATATATTTTTTTTGAATCTCTCTCGATCAGCGAGTTACGAGAGAGAAAGAAAGAGAGAGAAAGAGAGAGATCGGTCGATCGCATCCGAAGCATTTAACGACGCTAACGGGAAAAGATAATTCGCGTCGCGAAATTAATCGTCCTCGCGCGTCGATCGCGAATCGAAAATTTAGGCCGAGTTCGCGTCGAGCCGTATCCAGTCGGATCGAGCAGCATCGTAACGCCCACGCAGCTTCGTTCTCTTTCTCTTTCTTTCGCGTACACACTGGTCTCTCGATGCAGTCCGTAACGAGAAGCTCGGCATCGTTTCCGTGCACTCGGCGCTAGTGCGTGTCCCGTTATATAGGAATGCCCGCGGCGATGCTAATGAGATAAATTGGAGTCACAAATGAACCGTAAAAGGTCCGATAACCCCTTAGAAAGGAGCCGTTCTTTCACCTCCGCTCTCGACGATCGACACTCCGCGACGTGCGACCGATCGATCTCTTCCACACTCGCGTTTCTTTCTTTCCTTCGATAAGCGTATAATTATACGCTTCCGCCTCGCTTCCACGCGGGGTTCGAACTTTCATTTACGATATCTAGATAATTGACGTAGTAGTTTGTAGGAACGTACCCTTTAACGGTAGTTTCTTTATAAACCTTGTCGTACAAGCTGTCACGAGCGGTATCAGGGACATCGTCCTTTCGGCTACTATCACCTACCACCTCGAAGTCGTGATACCGAAGCGTTCTCGCATTGGTGAAATCCGGCTCGTTGCTCTTCATCTTTCTCTCGTACGATTTGTCCGAGTTTTAGGTTATACTACGTATGTATACGACCGTGAAAACGGATTACAGGATCTGTCGAGGAAATTTAACGCGCGATCCGCGTGACATTGATTTCACGCGTTCAGGGACAAGAAAGAGGAACGAGAAGAGAAATTTCCGTTGCTTTGACAAACTCGATGACTTACGCGTATCGGCCGAAGCTCTTTGTACGATCGGGAAGAGAAACGAACTTTCACGGCTAGCAGTTGTGATTTTTCATTGTTTTTAGCCGACTTCAAAAAGACGGAGGTTACTCAATTCGTAAGTGGACTATGTCGCTTTTTTTTTTTTTTTT
>JAIFRP010000021.1:4553329-4576750 GCA_032403825.1 Odynerus spinipes | reverse complement strand
CAGCGCTTTCTTCCACTCCATGTTCGAAGTCGGTTTTTATTTTTTTGTAAAAATATTTTTTATTCGTACACACGTTTCTCGCGTCGATCCTCCGCCGGATGTCGTGAGAACTTATTCGTGCATACGGGAGCGGAACTTCTATGGTCGATAACATAGTAGATAATCCATAAGGTTTAGGATTAGGATCTTCAGTTCGACGGTTTGCGGGTTAGATCTTTTTCTAAGGCCTCGTATGTCTACGAATCGATTTTGCATATGAAAAGGTCGCGCGCGAGGGAAGTCGAAGTAACGGTAGCGTGGTGTTTGAAATTCTTGACGCTCGGACACGCGGGTTATATTTCATTGACGATTCTCCATCGAAAGACACAAAAATCTTGTACCACTTTAACGAAAAGTCACGGAGCTATGGTGTTCGTGCTCTATCGTTATCCGAGAGAAGAAATAAATACAAACGTGAGTCGTGCGAGAACATAATGCAAGTCGTAAATCTTTCGAACGTTTATGAACGAACGTTAATTTTTTTCTTTTGATTCAGCCATACCTAGTTTCTCTCTCTCTCTCTCTTTCTCTCTCTCTCTCTCTCTCTTTCTTTTTTTCTTTCTCTTGCTCTCTCGTTTGGAAGACATAACAAAACCGGTTTATGAAACTAGCCGTCTACTATCGAAGCTTTTCGTTCCGCACTTTATAGCGAGAATCGCGCAGCGCAAACGATCGCTTCGCGTAAAACCGCAACCGCGTGTGCCGTCTGGCTGTATTTGTTAACATCGAAGGTCAGTGTTAATTATTTCTTAACAGTTTTCACGGGATACCTGAAATGCGAAATAAACGTTATAACGCCCCTTTTCTTGCAGCTTCGTAGATATACGAGACTCGCGGAAAATTTTCAACCGGTATGAAAATCCAACACCTGGACGATCCCTGTGTTACGACGTCGTCGTTAACGAGCATTCCTTGCAACTGATTATAATACTTTTGGTTTTTAGTATTTATTTTCGACTTTACGATGCGTAAGAAACAAAAATTTAGCTGCTGTAAAATGAAATGTAATTTCCTGTTCGCCAGACCTTTGAACTATCCAACAATGTTTTCTAATGTTATTATAATTCATGAAGATAACAAATTGCCTCTAGCAGTGGTGTACTTTTGAGGAATGCATTTAACTGTGTCATTGTATTCACGGACTTTCTTCCACTTGGCATTCTTCGTCAGGGTCATTTCCCGGCGTGTGAGCGTACTGTAACACTATTTATACATGTTACGTGTTTATACATATATTATGCTTATAGTAATATACAATAATAATAATATAAGGTGTATTAAACCATTTTTTAAAAATTATATCCATGAAGTTTGTAGATAAATGTAGGGATTCATTTGTGAATTAAAATATTTAAATTAACATAATAAAAAATTATCAAACGATACAAGAGGAGTATGTGGCTGAATTTGAAAAAAGTATATCTTGCAAGGTCTAAAATTTTCTTACCATTTTTCTGTAGGTCCCTGTTTTACCACTGATTTAGCAACTAGTAGACACTAGCGCTTTGAATATTGTGCAGTCGATAATGCAGTTTCCTCTATAAGAAATGTCTTGAAATCTTCCATACCTTTAGAGCAGAATGCAACGCCACCAGCCAATCGCACATAACCCCGCTTGTACTTTAAGGTTAATGTTAAGCGTGTCATAAAGTATCACGATAATTTTATCGGAGTATTAGATATTAAAGAAAGTATGGCTAATCCAAATTTAACGGATATGACGGAAGAGGATGCGGCGGATTTGCAGTTTCCAAAAGGTACGTACGGTTCACCCGGTGAATGCTTTTTCTTGGACGATAAACAAAGCGCTCCTAACCTCATCGTTATTTGACGTGCACATGTTGGAAGCTCAAAATTCAATTTGAATGGATTTTAAACGGGTTGATACCGGCTACACTCGTGCACGCGTGTACGCGTTAACATCTAAGGTCTAAGGTAACGATTTTCCTCTTTCAGACTGCTCGTCGAGTAGAACAGAAAGTATCGGGCATGAGATAGAACTCGAAGTGTCAGTCGTGAAGGAAGAAATCCTTACTTCAGATCCAGTGTGTTGCGCGTGCAAATCCAACCTGACAGAACCTTACGTACGGTGTGCCGTGTGCGTCAATGTGGAGTTGTGTCCTTCCTGTTTTTCTAAGGGATGCGAAATTGGTGATCACAGAAACGATCACGACTATGTTATCGCAAAGAATGAGTTTGAGCTCATCGAAGGCAGCGATTGGACTGCCAAGCAGGAGTTAGAATTATTGAACGTTGTGCAGGAGTGTGGTTTTGGTAACTGGGTAGACGTATCCAAGAGAATAGACGGAAAGTCTATGGAAGAGTGCAAGACGCACTACTTACAACATTACATAGATAATCAGACCTTACCCGGGTTGCCGAAGATCAAAGAGACCAGTACTAGTTTATTTGGATGCGAGCCTATTCCATATTTGTACAAACTACAAGATTTGGAAGAACCTCCAAGATTTGCACCTAATACCCTTAATTGTAGACTGCTAGCAGGATATAATCCTGCGAGATCAGATTTTGAAATAAATTTTGATAACCATGCGGAGCTACTAGTTTCGGATTTAAATTATGACGAATTTGATTCGGATGATTCGGATTACGAATTAGGAAAATCTTTACAAGTAGCGATCGTTCAAGCCTACAACAATAGGTTGAAGGAACGTATGAGACGAAGGAAGATCATACGAGATCATGGACTGATCGCGATTAGGCGAACCATCTCTTGGTTGCAAAGATATGAGTGTACGATAACACGAGCTCTCGCAGAGAGACTATTAATATTTATGCAACTAATGAGTGGAATGGATTTCGATTATTTTATGGAAGGTCTTCACCGTGTCGGCGAACTTAAAAATTATATCAATAAACTTACCGAATTTCGGAGTAACGGAATTAAATATTTCCATAGCGTTCCAATATTCCAAAAGTTGTTAAAGCTCAGGCAGGAGAACGAGAGGGAGAGAAAGCAGTATTTAAATAATCCAGAATACAGTTGGAAGAGTATATTACCAGATTCCGTTACGAGCTCCAATATATCGATATCGCATAATATACCACAGAGAAAAGCGGCACCGCCTCTCGTGATCAAGGGTCTTCCCGGTTATGAAAGGTTAACCGCCGCTGAAAAAGAATTGTGTTCCGTTACCAGAGTGGTACCTGCCAGCTATCTCGACTATAAGCATATTTTGATAACGGAAAATAAGAAATGTGGCTCTCTTCGTTTGGCGCAAGCTCGAGTTTTACTTAAAATCGACGTGAATAAAACGCGTAAGATTTATGATTTTTTAGCGGAGGAGGGATATATAAATAAGCCTATTTAACGATTTTTAACGTAATAATCCTAGATCGAATTAGACTGCGTAATCGTAAGTGTTTTATATAGTTTATAACTGTGATAATATAGTATAAGATGTAACGTCTGTAATAAGTTTTGCATTTAACAAAAAAAAATAGACTGAACTTATACATAATATATATAATAATAATATTTGAATAATAGAAAAATAAAGGCGCGAGTGTGTACGCGTTTGACACGAGAACGTACATGTGTAAATATGTATATATTTAAGAAATGTTCATATTAACAACTTTTTGTACGATATTTTCGATGTAATAAACGTATACAAATATTTCCAAGATATTTCTATTCGTTTCTCGTAATCGAAATAGATGTAATACCATCGTCTATCAATAATACCGAGGACAAACAGTTTCAGGAATAAAATGATCTGTTTGTTTAGAATTTGAGAACGCGGAAACGTTGTTAATATCGGAAGTGTACATGCTGCTGGAACACAGAAAAGCTCAAAACGAATCGGCGGAGGAGGAGCAGGAATTTTCGGAAGTTTTTATGAAGAGCTTAACTTACACGAATCGCTTTGGAAGATTTAAAAACAAGGAAACCATCGCAGCGGTTAGAAGGTATATCCTCGTAGATGATCTTAACTCGTTCCGTGATAGCCTTTAAACCTATATCGATTGATTTCGTTACAGCTTGCTGATGCAGAAAAAACTTCACAAGTTCGAGCTCGCGTCGTTGGCAAACTTGTGTCCGGAGACTCCGGAAGAAGCGAAAGCTTTAATTCCCAGTCTCGAGGGACGTCTCGAAGACGAGGAGCTTAGAACGATTCTAGAGGATATACAAACGAAACGATCTTTACAATACTAACACGAATCGCCAAAAATCATTATTTTTATGATCACGATCGCATAAGTGTAAATACTTTACATTTATCAAGAAATTTGTCTCATTCCATTTTATTACAATTTAGAATAAATTGTTCTATACGTTTCTTATTATCGTCGAGTTCGTATAGTTTTAAACGGAAAGTTATCTCTCTCTCTCTCAGCGAGAAGCAGGAACGGAACGCGCCTGAGGCTCTCATCGACGAGAAAAGAAGAAGAAGAAAGAGGAAGAAGGTACGATTGGAGGATGTCGCTTCCAGTTACACAATTCCATCAATTTGCAGCAGGGTGAAACATCCTGGTGAAAGAAAACGGCTAATCGTAGGAACGACAACCACGCATTACCAGTCGGGTAATTGCGTAGGGTTGACTTTACACGATAGAGCAGCCTCTTATTATCATCCCACAAAGTTCTTGAGCAATCGCTAACGTATCCGCGCGCTGCACTACGCTCGCGATGCTCTCTTTCGCCGAAGCGTGTTTGCGATAAGGATCGAAAGTCGTTCGCCTTCCTATAATGTGCAACACGCCCTAATGGGCACCTTCTGGCCACCGTGCTACGCTCACCGTCAAACCTCATAGTTTCTACCTTTTTGCGGATGCTTACCTTGCACTTTTCTTTTATCGCTTTCTTTGCTATACCTTTCCGTTCTTGCTCTGAAACGCTTCGTTATCGTTTAATAATTTATGGCGACGCGAGGAGGGAAACAGAGAGAGAGAGAGAGAGAGAGAGAGAGAGAGAGAGAGAGAGAGAGAGAATACTCGAACGATATCGGGAAAAATGTTGAAACTAAATCGAGACGTTCGTTTGAAACGTTGCTTTAAAAATTAACGTGTTATCTATAATTATCTTGGAATGTGTTCAGTCACGTGGCGGACGAGTTCTATACTAATTACACGCGATAATAGGACCGGAAGAAAATTATTTCATAACTCTCATTGATTTTTTTTCGATAAGCTTTTTTAAAGCTAAAGAAAGGCAACGAAGAGAACTGTGTCATCGACTGGTTTCACCAGGATCGTCGAGACGCGCCATCTTTAGTACTCACGAATTTCTCGCTCGGTAAAAGAGGGCTGCAAAGATTTGTTTATCACAAAATTATGTAAATTATTTGTAAAATTTCATAAAATCGGTAGGCTCCTATTTGATCGTAACTATTTTTGTGTTAATTATGGAATATTAATACTCTTACAAAGTACCAGTAATTTGATAAGCTCTATCGCTCTCCTGCTTGAATCTGTCGTAATCTTACCTCTCATGTAACGCTTATTAGCTCAGATTTGAAAAAGCGAACGCATCAACGTCGATACTCCCAAGCAAAGTATCTTTTGTTAAAACTCCAGTTGACGCGGAAGGCGGGATCGTTATCGTCGATGCGTATGCGCTATATACCGTAACGCGGCATCCCGGAATGCTCTTACGCGCAAACCTTTTAAGATAATTATGTTGATTGTTAATCGACTATAAACCCGAAGCAATTACCACGGACTTTATCGTAACTTGGGAATGTACTCGTGCTGCGTGTTACAGAGAAGATAGCAAAACTGTGTCGATTTCGAACGAAATGTTATTTAAACGAGCGTTACCCGAGCGTACTGGATGTGGCCGCGATGCGAATTTTATGTGCGCTTGCTATTCCATAAAGAAAAAAAATAAAAAAGAAGATGCCTTAGCCCGAAGACAAAGGCGATACAAATCTATTCTCCCGTTGTTTACGGGCTAATATATCTTTAATTAAATTGTCTGAGAAGCCTTCGTCTCGAGCCTTGAGATCGTTCTTGCTTTAACGTCCACGCTGTTAAAAGCGTGATCGTTGACAGAGAATATATGTACATAGGTACGATCATGACTATCGTTCGGATGTGCGACGCGTGTCGTAGGTTCTTTTGGAAATCCGCCAGGTCGTCGTTCGATCGGGTAGACGAGTTTTTCATGTTAGAGACGACGGCATGGACTGTGCCATAAAGCGCAACAAGTTTTACATATGGACGCGTAGGGTTTAGCGGGCAATCGATGAAATCAATTTGCATAATGTATACGCGCGAAAGTGTACGCTCCACAATGGCTCGATAGCGTTGAGTGGAGGCGCCTTCTGCGGCGGTATATATGTATACATGTGTGTATGTATGTATGCATGTAACGTACGTGCATGCACATATACAAGGGACGCATATGCCGTAAGTATGTAGGTGGTGGTGTAAATCGGTGACAGTAATCGTGTGTGCAGCTTCGTCATTAACATTCCCGATTCTTACGATTATTCCGAATGTTTTTTAAATTACGTAACGGTGTAACGATCGGTTCGTAGCACCGAGGAATAATGTGGCCCCGTCGATCGTGAAGTATTTAAATTATATTCTCGATGCACAATCGAAGAAAAGGTATTCGACTTTGTGCATCGAACGAAAACGACTCTTCCCACTTTTTTTCTTTTTTTTTTTTAATCTTCTCTCGTTCACGATCGTTAATTCGTAAGACACGTTCATTCGTGGCAGAACGGAACGGATTATTAACGATTCTCGCGCGTGCTCGTGTTCATTATTTTTCGTCTTTTACTTTACCCTTTCTTACGCTATCGTTGTTCTTCGCTCTAAGAGCGAAAGAATCGATTTTTCGCTCTCGCGTACTCCGACGTACGGGCTACCACCTCCTACCCTCCTCTCGTCCTTCTCCTCCTCGCGACTCATTGTCTCGCGTATAATACGAAAGCTTTGCAATTTCCTTCGCGTAATGAAATTGCTTTCGACCGCGACTCAATCGGACGTGACGGATCTTTTTTCTTTTATATTTCTTTCTCGATTCTCGGCGAAAGACGACGGACACCTTTCATCGTTACTCCGATCGATTTCTCGTATTATCTTCATATTTTCTGAGCGGAGAAGCATTCAACCAGGGGTGGCACCACGATACATATTTCTACGGTATCTCCAAAACGAATAATAATATTCGAAACGAGTGAAATAGTTCAAGTAACGACTAAAAATAAAAAAAAAATAAAAGAATAGAAATAAGAGTTCTTCCCTCCATCGTTCTTTCGAATCACGAAAACAAGTGCTCGAGGACAATCACCGATGTTGGCGAGCGAGTGAAAGAAAGTAGAGGATAAAAGAAGATAAAATAGGTTCGTTAGGGATCGGAAAGGTCGAGAGAGTAGCTAGAGTAGCGAGAGTAGCTAGAGTAGCGAGAGTAGCGAGAGTAGCGAGAATACCAAGAGTAGGAGCGTAACGCGCTCGGGTAAGGTGGTTGCGCGTTAGGGCTGCGATTGAGCGAGGGCGCGC
Organism: Odynerus spinipes; assembly: GCA_032403825.1. NCBI lineage: Eukaryota > Metazoa > Arthropoda > Insecta > Hymenoptera > Vespidae > Odynerus > Odynerus spinipes. The sequence continues at coordinate 4,569,235 of JAIFRP010000021.1, read as the reverse complement.
TGGACTCTTTCACGTATAACCGAGCAGGGAAGCCGGCCGGGGAAGTAGCCGATTGGTCGACGAGTATGACCGGAGATAGTCGATGGTGACCGAGGCGGAGCCGAACGAGGGACCGAATGCGCGCGAAGCTCCAGCCGGCGAGTCTTCGCGGAGGCGCTCGGCTCAAAATATATTCAGTGTGTATTCCAAAGGAGCGTTCGACGTGCCGTGTTCGCGTTTCGCTCTCGCGCGTTCGCTCCTTCGTCGCTTGCGCGCGCATCCTCTCTTTTTTCTCTCTCGGCCGACGACGTGCAGCAGCAGCAGCGAGCGACGACGACGGCGACGCTGCTATTCCGCTTCGCGATATATACACTCTCTCTCTCTCTCTCTCCTTCTCTATAATATAACATTATAACGCGCGACGCATGAACGTGCGTCTTTCTCTTACGCGGGGAAACGAGAGACAAGGATACGCGCGCGTTTAACTTCGAAAGGAGAGAAGAGAGAATTCGCGCACATCCTTATCGCGCCTTCGTTCGTTCTCTTTTTTTCTTTTCTTTTTCTTTTTCTTTCTCTCTCTCTCCCTCTCTCTCTCTCTCTCTCTCTCGACGCGAGAGGAGCGTCGAAGAGGGGACAGGATCCGCGTGGATAACGTGTATCGTTAAAAAGAGGAGGACCGCGTGCCAGAGAGGAGACTCTTCCTCTCCGTTGACCGTGAGTCGAGTTGCAAACGCCATCCACTCTCTCTCTCTCTCTCTCTCTCTCTCTCTCTCCCTCTGTCTGTCTCTCTATCTCTCTTTTTCTTTCTCACTCACACTCTCTCTCATTCTCTCTCATTCTTTCTTTTCATCGTCCTCGCTTCTCCGTGTCGTCATCTTCGTCGTCGCCGTCTCGCGAGGTCGGTGTCTGCTCGATCGGTCGGATCTCGAACAGGAACCACACATACACCGTACGTGGAGAAGGAAGGGGAGGACGATCTCGTCGCGAAACGTCCGACCGCACGCGTTCTTCCTTCGCCCAACAAAAAAAAAGAGATAAAGAAAGATAGAGAGAGAGAGAGAGAAAGAGTGGGAGGGAGGGAGAGAGAGAGAGAGAGGTGATCACACTGTTGGAGTCAGTGCGAAAAATGATTTTCGGTGGGTGGAGTGTTACCTCCGGTGTGAAAAGGGGAGGGAGAGAAGGATCATTGAAATCATTTTCGCGCTCTTTCCTGGTGAACTTTATCATTTCTCTCTCGTTTCTCTATCTTTCTATCCTTTTCTCAATGAACATACGTGCGACTTTGTGTTCAGTGCTGTTTCCTGTTTACTTCCTTCTCTTCGTCATCTTCTACACTTCTATTTTACTTCCTCTTCGTCTTCTTCTTCTACCACATCTTCCTCTACTTGTTTTTCTTCTTCTTCTTCTTCAACGAAGTCCCTGTTTTCTCTGTCCCAGCCGCGAACCCAGCAGAGAAGATTTTTTTTCTAAAGAAGAGGAACGTCTTCTAAACCCTCTCTCTCTCTCTCTCTCCCTCCCGGACACGGTGCAAGAAGAAGTACAAGAAAGAGAGGAAGAGGAGGGAAGAGGTTATCGCTTGTGTGGCTGAGAAAGGAGGAAGAGGAGAGGATCGACGATCGGAGCTTCTTTTCCCACGAGAGATCGGTGAGTCTCCGTCAGCAATGTCGTACGTCCTCGTGATACCGAATGAAATGGCCGAAGGTCGAGATGAGAGTATGCTATCTCGCTCACTCTCTCACTCTCCGTCTCTCTCTCTCTCTCTCTCCGTTACTCACACTCGCTCTCTTTCACCAAAGAAGAGGAGGTCGTTTACTCGATCGCGACGCGACGCTTCTCGCGAATCCGTTCCGGTGATTTCGACGAACTCCTCGAGTGCATCCGTTCGTTAGGATTTCCTAGGATTTCGTCTCTCGTAAATCACGGTCATTGATCGTTTCGAGGTTTCTATCTCTTTTTTTCTCGTTCTCGTCGTATTTCTATGCGTTAAGATAAAAATTCCCGTCGGTGAATACGTCGAATAGATTCAGAATTTGGTGTCGATTTATTTTGGAGTACTCGCGATCATTATCTATATTTTAAGAAATCATTCATCTTCGTGTTTTTTCGATCGACCATGTTGATCTTTTACGAGAAAATAAACAACCGTTTTTACTTCATAATATTTATCCTAGTAGAGTCAAGCGAGTAAATAATTAGCACGATGTAAGTAGGCAAAATTCTTGTTAAACGTTACGTCTGCGACGTCTCCATTCATAGTTTTGTTGTTCCAAGAATATTTACATTGAAAGATCTACATTCTCGTCTCCATTCATCTCGTTCAATTTTCCTTTGACAGCTCGCGACACAATGACAGTGCCGCATTGAGTATAGATCGAGCGGCTTTTCTCCTCGTTCAAGTTTTCGCTAAATGTGTTTAGATGTTGCACGTAAGTTTGCCAACTTCATCGTCCATCGACATCGTGCAGCTCTGTGGGCTATAAGATGTGAGTTGTGGGTCGATCGATGCATTATTAGTCCGCGTTAATTAATTAAGCTAACGTACTCGTTGCCGGCGTGTGCCTCGAGCGAGTGACATAACCGTTTTGTTCCAATTTTTATCATTCGCGACACCGTACATTTGTATCTCGTAAATTTTATATCAGTCGCCAACGGCTACCGATTGTAAATCGAACGTTGCCTTTTCGGAGAATATACCGCTCGATTTACAATTCGTGTCAGGATTAAAAAAATAATTCGACAAAATTCCAATGACATTCTTTCAACGTAACACGCTGCTCGATCTAATCTCGCGACTTATAAAATATACGCGAGTTCAATAATTCGTGTAGATAACGAAGTAACGATCGTCCAAGCGGAATGATTTATGATAGTTCTAATTACTGGAAAATGTTACGTTTATTCGAATGGAATGAACAAATCGTACGTAGCGAGTACGCGTATACGTATATACGTAAATACGCGGAGAGTGCTCGGATCGTCATTATCGGCACTTCCATCCTTTTCCTCGTTTTCGTCGTAATCGGAAACAACGAAGGCTGATAAATCGTGTTTGTAATAGGGTTCGTCGCGTAAACACTCGCCTCGATCGATTCATCTTTCGACGTAAATCCAATCGCTCAACATTGTCGCGATCGTTCGTCATCGGCGAACGTTCCTAACGCGAACCGACGGTGAACGGCGTGTTGTATGCGGTATCGGATTTGCGGCTCCGCATTATCTCTATCATAATATATTACGTTCGTGCCAGTAGATCGTGGCGCGTCCACATTGCGAGGCACTTTGTCATGCAACCGAAAGCTCGAGTTACTTGTTGCGAGCAGAAAGAGAGAGAATCGACGTTTCCTTTCGTTTCGCGATCTTATATCTGGGACTCCTTACTACCCGGGAGGAACTTTGATCTGGAAGAAGATACACAAAAGATAAGAAATTTTACCGTGAAAATATGCGCGCGCGCATTTATCGACGAGGTCCGCGTTAATTGAGATATCGAAGATATATATTCTCGAGGGGAAGAGGGTGGGTGAGGGGCAAGTTTAGCGAGCGAACGATAACAAGTTTACAAGTCGATACGTCAACGGTGAACTTTGGATAGGTTCGCGGACGAACTTTTCGTTTTGAATGATCTTGCAGATCTCTCTCTCTCTCTCTTTCTCTCTCTCTCTCTCACTCTCGCTCGCTTACTCTCTTTCTCTTTCTCTTTTTATGCTCCTCAATAGCCTCGATTTCCATTGAACGGCCAACAGTTTCGCGTATAGGTTTCCGCTACTACCGTTGTCATGGTAATTCCTTATTATTTTTGATGAATTTCAAAGCTATCTCGGGACATTCACGAGAGAAACCGAAAGCAATAAATTCGTGAGATCCTCTCGCATTTTTTTTTGTTCCCCGCCATATTTTGTGCCCTTGCGCCCCTCAAAACGCGTATATAAAAGCTCGATTAGAAAACGCGCATGATTTGTCGAGCGAAAAGTCGGCAGTTATTTCGTTTCCGTGGAATCATCGAGTCACTCGCATCGAGAGTTTTTATCGTGGAAAAACAAACGTACGATGTGACCTTATCTTGTAGCCTGCAGCCATGTGCGTTCTCGGGAAAACGAGAAGAAGCTTAAAAGCTCGCTCGCGATTTACCGCGAGCATAGTAGAGTTAGTCGATGGAATTCGGACTGCTAGGAGCGGTTGCTCGCGCGATTTTTCACCGTACTCTGTTCCCTCGCGAATCGTTTCAACTTTTTTACTCGCTCTTGTGTTTTGCGGCTACGAAAAATACGGGGAGTGATCGCTGAAATTACGAAATTCGTACGTCCGTTGTTAACGAGTACACGTTGTATGTACGTAGAAATAATATTACTTAGGAATATAACACGGACTAATTTTTTTCGTTAAAACTCTCGACTTTCCTCGCGAGTATTATGAATTAAAAAGAAAAAAAAAAGAAAGAAATGATATCGTGCAAGTTATCTTTTCGTCGGGAGGCTATACGAAACGACAATATTAGCCGGTCGCATCTGTCAATAATTATCGTCGGTGTCCCCCCATCGACGTCGATCGTCTTCGAAAGCGTCGAGACGCGCGATGCATGCCGCGAACGTGGCAGACGACTGTGAGAACTCCTATACACACTCGTAAGCACGTATATGCGCGCGTATATACATATGCACACACGTTATCCGAGAAAACACGAGGCTAACGATATCAACGACCCGTAGATACATATATCGAGTTCGAAGAGACGGAAAGAGCGTGCGCGCACGCGAGAAAGAGAATGAGAGAGACGAAAGACGAGAGCGAGATGAATGATAGTATGGAGAAGAGAAGGAAGAGTGTCGGGGATCTTGAAGCGCCTACTTATTTGCCCGTCCGCTTATTTGTTCGTTCGTAGACGTTCTAACCGTGACGCGTATTCCATGACCTCGAATTCTGGGTGATCGTGTATGTCTATGTGTATGCGAGAGAGGAAGAAAGAGAGAGAGAGAGAGAGAGAGAAAGAGCTCACGGTAGCTCACTTTCGGGGAAGTGCAACGCCGTTTATTTTTCTCGACTCGAACCATCTGTGTCTTTCAAAATTTCGGACTCGAATTTCTACTAAGCTCCACGTGGGAACATGTTCAGGAACACAATGGTTATTACCCCCTTTAATTGTTACTCCGAAATCGATCGCTTTAAATAAATAAATAAAGTAATTGCGAGCTCTCGCGCGCTACACACGCGTGCGTGAATTAACAGGGAAAACGTGGAAAAGTATGGGAGTAATTCGGTAGCGTAGCGAGTATCTATGAGCGAGCCAAAGTCGAATTTCAATGGAAATCGCCGCGACGTATCGCGTACAAATATTGACCGAACTTTTATATTATCTCGATACGATGGAGAGTCTATAGGGCGGCCGCTCGTTTGTGTTACGCGCAACGTTTTACAATATTAATTACCGAGCGAGTTACGTTTATTCGTGGCACTGCTCGTTCGAACGATGCTGGGTAATAAAAATGGAGCACGCGGAATCGAATATAGAACGCGAATTTGCGCCCGCAAATATCACGATACTCGACATCTAATCTCGTCAATGGTAAGCCCGCTGGTCTTATCGGTCACCATCCCGGAGAGATATACATATAAGCCTGGACTTGATCTAACTACTATGCAATAAAACGTGATACGAACGAACGGGATATCCGGCGCCTCGTACATGTCCGAGGAAAACGTGAGACGAGATAAAAGGGAGAATGGAGAGAGAAAAAGAGAAGGAAAAAGAGATCAAACATAGACGGAATATTGCTTATTTGCTGTTGCTTATTCGTTTTGGCCGTGACTTTTCGATTGGCTTTCGTCTCTCCTACGCTCTCGAGCTTATGATTATCTTACGTAATTTCGAGTACATCTATTTGTTTTTTTTTATCAATGCACCAAGAAAGAAAAAGGTGGACAGATAGATAGATAACGTGTTTATTACATCTGCGGGACAGCGAGCTTATAGGGATGAGCAGAATACAAGGCAATATAAATAATAATAGAGGAAATACAAAAATAGATAGAAAAATAAAAAAGAAAAGAAAAGAAGTAGTGGCGCGGCGGGGAAAAGAGAGAGACCTCGAAATAAACCGCAGCAGATTTCGAAATCGCTCCCATTCCTTTTCCCATTTCCCATTACCCATTGCTCACTATATTCGTTCTATTCGTTTTACGTGTTCTATTTATTTTACGCTACGGGGATCACCACCAGGCCAGACAGAATTATCGTTCCGCTAAATTTATTAATCCGTCGTAAGAGACTTTCGAATCGGCCGATTCGTTGATCGGCAAACGTCTCGCTGTGCCGTGGGCACGCCTGAAAACGTAAAAGGGTTAAACGACGACTATGACGCCCAAGCGTGGGCACTTAATCGCGGATCTAACGATTATGATCGTTCCGCTGCAACTTAATGCGCCTTAGAAGTCTACTTTATTATATCGAGGGGGTTGGGAGGAGGGGCGGGCTGGGGTTGGGTGATAGGGTATAATAAGCGTCGAACGTCGAATCGAATGGTACGCGTGTACATACATCTGTATACACACGTACGAATGAACGTATATGTGCAAATATATATATATATATATATATATATATATATATATATACACGCCTATATGTAAGAACGTTCGCATGATCGTTCGCTAATGGTCGAGCAACGCGATTCGAGAGTTACCGCGATTTGCATGAATTTATTACGAGGAGACCGACCGAATCGACTCGTTCCGGATATATTATCCTTATCGCGTTAAGAAGGGTACGCATGTACGACTACTACGACCACCTGCCTGAACGATGCGATATATCGTAGGAGATCGAGCTTTCCTCGAGCGACATGATAAAATTTCAGGGGATTCAGAAAAGATAATGCAATACCGATAGACGTTATCGTCGCTCGATCGTATTACGCGCAACGACGATCACGGTGGCCGATGTCTACGTTCCGAAAACGAAATCATAAAAAACCTTTCTCGATTTTTCCGACCGATATCGTTGTAGAATTAAATCAAGAATTTTTTCTCTCTCTATATATAATTAATCACTGGAAACGTTTCGTGGAAAAAGGTCGATTTGTAAGGATCGTGGAAGCGAAGAAAATATGTTGGCGCGTTGGCGTTAATTAAAGTAATAAAGTATATTTGCCGATTCGCGTATAGTAGGTACGAGACGCACGCGCGGAGCTATACATATGTACATGTATCGCGTCTATGACTCTTATCGACGGGTAAGGTTTAATTAAATCAGGTTAATAATGAAACGGTATCGTGCGGTAGTGGTTACCTTTAGATTCGACTCGTTAGCGCAATACGAATTCTTTTTATTAAATTATTAACGCTTAGTAAGGATTCTACTTGAAGTACCTATTCGTGCGATTCATTGCCTTTCTTACGGTGTTCGCCGTACAACACGAACGCGAGGAAAATGCGAGGGTATTATTGATCGGCTCTCGAGTTTTATTTGCATCGAGGCTATGCTAATCGCACCGGCAATTAGTGAAATTACGCCGGTTCGCTCGCGGCAACTCTAGTGAACGATAAAATGATCCTCTTTCTAGAGACGCTAAAGTCGATGGCGTTTGCTCGTTGCAAAAGAGTCAGAAGGAAAAATCGAGCGGAAAAGCTGGAATGGTACTAAAGAGAGAAGAAGAAAGAAAGTATGGGGAAGGTGTGAGCAAATGAAAACGGTTACAAATCAGGATGGTTTGAGAAGGCGAAAGAAATAATAACGCTGCTGTTTTCGATCTTAACGCTGCGAATGCTCAAGGTCGACTGACTTCATTTTCAGATTTAATTTGGGAGGAGCGTCGATCTTCTCAAAATGAGAAATCGAAAAAAGAATCCGTCTCGCAACGACGGAAGAGAAAACATCGAAAAAAGAGAGAGTAGATCGTGTTTGGTAGATTGCAACGTCTTCTGGATTTGGTTTAAGAGTCGTAACGTAGACACGATGCAGATGTAACCGCGATATGTGTCATTAACCTCGCAGGTGGGCCCCGATAATAATGACGCTCGATCCGTAATTGTTGTACGGTGGTTAACTGGCCGGAACGAGAGTTCGAATTACCTGCTGATTAATAGTCATCGAAAGAACCGGATCGAATTCTTGTATTGTCGACTAAAAAATTGTAAATTAACGATATTGAGGATAATTTTGACAGATCGGATCCATCTCTACCAGGCAATCGCGTCGTTTCATTTATCGTCGTAACAAATCCTCGTGAGGAAACGACTTCGACTCGCGTCAATTAACTCCTAGACGACGACATCTCTGTTTTCCGAAGAAATTTAATCGTAAGAACGCCCACTCGACGATCCTGACTTCTTTCTTCGCGTACGAGATATCAATTATCCTTTGCGCTTTTTCTTCCTTCGTCTAGTACCCTCTCTCTCTCTCTCTCACTCTCTCTCTCTCTCGTTTTCCCCTTTGCTTCTCACTTTTGTTGTCTCGTGTAAATACATTCCGTACTGCCATCCTCGCCTTCGGTCAAAGACGTCGTCGACCTAAGTACGTTTTCTCGTAAAGCTCTCACGACGCGCGCGAGTATCTGTTTCGAACGCCGAAAGAAATTTATTGTCGCCCCGAGCGCAATTTTATCCATAAATTATAGTGATTTTTGACACCGAACTACCTTCCAGACTCTTCGATGAAGAACGAAGACCAAATTGTAGTTCGCGCAGGCCTGAAATTACGATCATCGAAATCACTTACCACTATGCGTAGCAAATTAGGGACGATAATTCGTTTCGAGCGGGGAGCGTAATGTATATCGTAAGAGAATTCCGTGTAATCGTAGATGTAAGGAGTGCAAAAAACGATAAGTGTGGAGAACGTGATTATCGGTCGAGTCTCGATTGCACCGGTGCGTTTTACTCGGTGCAGAACAGAGTCTTCTTTCGGAAAGATAAAAGAAAAGAAAATTCATTGCCCGCTGCTATCCATTGGGAAATGAAAAGAGAAGAAACTACGGTTGGTTTTTTCGTCTCTCTTATTCTTCTTCGCGTATCAGGGTCATAATTGCTTGTGACGCAAGACGTGGAAAAAGTGTCTCGCGCTAAAAACTTTCTTCCGTTAACGAACTTGAATTCTCATAGGAAACTAAAACAGAATATCACGGATCTATATACACTCCTATCCATAAGTCATGGGACATTTTTATAAATTTTAGCTTTACGTTTAAATTGAAACTATTAAACATTCAAAATATTAAATTAAATTACTCTTCGTTCTCCTAGATTTCGTCTAGCCAACATTATTCTCGTACTTACGAAAATACTTTCGGAGATATGTAGATAGATATACACGTTCGGCGAAGTGTTCAATAAATGTCGTCTCGTCGTTTATTTTCTCTCTCTCTCTCTCTCTCTTTCTCTCTTTTTCTACAATAACGCGCGTTAATAACGCGCCTGTCACGATTATCAATGGAAAATGATATCCCATTGAAAGGAAGCATTGTCGTAATTAGAGAGATATCCCGTTCGTTCCTGCGAAGGAATTGCCGACGGGTTGCCTTGCTTATCGTGTTCTCCAGCGAATCGCCATATCATTTTAGACGCTAAAAAAGAAGGTACGGCGGTCGTGGTAAAAGAAAGCGGTAGAAACGGAACGGTAACTTACGGATAATACTTAGGTATCGTATCTATGCACCGCGGCGTCTACCGGAATTCGGTGTACGGTGACGGTTTCTCTGATATAACGTCGAGTGGAATGTACTTCGACGTTGATAACTAATAAATAAACGAGATAGGCCATTCGGCGCTCATTTTATCCGACCAGTCCTGAAATTTATGGAGCGTACCTTCTTACTTCGACGTTAAAACGCTACGAAAGTGCTGTAACCAAAGGATCACCCGATGAAATATTAGCGTCGTTACGTTTGCGATTTGAGAAGGAAAGAAACTAATAAAACTAAATAAAGGGGGGAAAGGAGACTGGGATACGCAGTACACCATGAGATATCGCGTTCACTTTCTCTTAGCCTCGTAAAAATTCCGTCGCGTCAATGCGGAACGGTCAAGTGTTTACTATGATCGGTAGGAGTCGTTTTCGATTGATCATTGCTAATCGAGTGTATTGTCTAGGAAGAAGAGAGGAAGATACGCTAGTAGAGAGAGAGAGAGAGAGAGAGAGAGAGAGAAAGAGAGAAACATGAGATCTGGCCGGATTCCAGAAACGTCTGGCGAAGGCGCCACTTTTATTGTCTCCCGATGGGCTTTGCCCACGCGATCAACGCCGCCCGACGAACGTGTCTTGGCCGTTGCATCGAAGAGGACACGAGCGTTCCACGAGCCTTCGATCGTCTCTCAATCGTGTCGCGGGACGTCGATCGACCGGTTGGAATTTCCTGCTCTCTTCGAAATGAATCATAGAGGAATGTTATAAGCGCATCGACGCGGTCTCTCCTCGCGATCCCAAATATAAATGAAATGCTATTCATTTCCGAACGAATAGCTGACCTTTTACCCGCGAGCTGCAGCGTAACGGAAGTACTGCCGCGTTTACACACTCTTAATTATACACTTGTATTTTTATTTGACCGAGTATCGGGTATTCGAATACCAAAAAATCTGATCGACTCGCTATCATCGATACGAATACAAATATTTGATCGCACCGGTGGTCTTCGAACGCGTATCGAGTCGCAATGGTCGGACATAGTACCGTAATACGATCGCGAGGAGCACACGATCGAAGGACGACGGCTCGGGGATCAAATGGGCACCCACGTTCGGACGAAATATGCGAGGCACGCGTTCGAGCATGTATTTATGATCCACTTCTATCGAGTGCCAACTATGCGAGAGTATCAGCGTCGCCACACCACCACCACCACCACCACTATCACCGAGCGTGTCTCTTTAATGTAAAAAAATGTCAGCTGTTCATTCGTCGCTCGTTCGCTTGCTCGTCGTGTCGTCCAATAAACGAATTAATCGAATGTAAATTACATACGCTCGGAGTCGAACTCGAGCCGATCGATTTCAATATAGAGATCACGCCGGGGAACACGCTCTTCGATCGCGATTTAGTCGTCGAGGTATATAAATTCGATCGACTGATTTTAAATGAACCGTGTAGAGGCTATCGGTCCCGCTCGAATGATACCGCGCGTGCGCATGCGCGTGTACGTACACACAGATTGCATTATCGATATCAACGAGTCTCGGCACTCGACCGAGCACGGATTCCACGCACCGTATCTTTCGATCTCGATTATGACGCTTTTTTCGATGTCGAATAGTTCTGTTTTTCCATCGGAATCACTTACGCTCCGACAGCGCGATAAGTCGCGTAAATGCGTCGAGGTATCGTCTCGATGAACGTGCTACCGGTCGATAAGTACTCGAAGCTCGATCGTCGATCCTCGCCGCGTGCGTTCCTCACCGCCGCCGTCTCGTCGCGTCTTATCGATAATTCGATTGATGGAAAAACAAGAAAGCGAGGGGCCTCCAATCTACCGAGAATTTTATGCTACCGTTCTTCCGAACACGTAGGCGAGAACGTAACGGTAATAAGGTACACGGTTCTCTACGATAAGTATATCGCCGAGACAAAACCGGGTTTACCGCAAGATAAAGAGCTATTGCATCACTTGCAACCTATGGTGTGTCTCTCGGCTGCCGTAAGACAGTCGATATCGGTTCAATGAGAACGACCTATCGGCGGGCGGGCGTCGATGTTACGGCGCTATTACCTTTCACGACGTACGATCGCCCTCTTACGAATCCGTTCCTTTCATTCTGGGAGAAAGCTTTTTTCGATAAGCCTCGAAAAAACTACGGGCGCTATACCGGGACGGTGATGATCGTGATCGAGAACAAAAAGACGTTTCACGTCGCGTCGTATTTGATCGATCGATTTTTTTGTTTCTATTATTCAAGCCACCAGCTTCGTTACGCTTCCAACGCGTTTAGGATCACGCTTTGATCATTCAATAACGCTGGTGCGATGTCGTGATCGTCTACGATGACAAAAGAAAAGAAAAGAAAGTAAAGAAACGCATGCGAAGCTACGAGTGCAACGATTAATTAATCTTTGGTCGTTAGGCCGATGCGCTTGACCTACGCGCGCGGTACATCGAGGCCTCGATCGTTAAGGCATGATTGGGCCCGTCGTATAATCGTATCCAACGATGTGATCACAGCGTTGCGGCTACGCGTTTACAAGCATTGTTAGCGGAGCTCGTTTCGTATTGCGTATCGACATGTCCATTATGTCGCTCCGCTCAAAGATAATCATTTTAAAGCGAACGCTGCTGGTATACCTACGGCTACGGACTACGTATCTACGGTAAATTTCATGGAAAATTCGCTGTCTACCCGATGTCGCGTATGAAAATCCTGTAAAGTAACGAGTATTATTTTCTCCCGCGAAACGTCCGGAATCGATACGACAGCAAGCTCATTAAATTCGACTTTGCTTTTGTTGAGTTTTTCTAGGTATAAGAATGAATTTAAAAAATTCGTTGCTTGCTCGAATTTGATTTTGTTAATAAAAATTAAATGCAGTATATGTCATAGTTAAAATTTAGAGAGCATATACAAATATACGGTTTGCACAGTCAAAGGATTAGAAATAAATGTGGATCATGAAAGTTTTTCGAAATATATGCATCTCATAAACGTATTTTCGCAAGCGTGTAAATAAAAATTGCGAATCGTGGAGTGGCTGTAAAGGGTCGCGAGTGCGCCTTTAGTAGGCCGTAACGCACGCGTCGGTGTGGCCGACGGCTAGCGCGGCAGGTCAATAAGCCTCACTTTCAGCCAGATAAAACGCCCCTTTCTCTCGCGCGAGTTGCTCTTTCGTGCACGCACGAGCGTAGCACGGTGCAGCGTGCTCGCCCGCCGGAGAATCGAGCGTAGAACGACTCTGAAACCTCCTGCCTGGTTCAGCTACTTTACTTTTTGCTCTTCTCTCTCTCTCTCTCTCTCTCTCTTTTCATCCTCTTTCTCTCTCCTCTCCCAGCATCCCATGCTTCTCTTTCCATCCTCTCTTTTAAGCAACGTGCATCTTCTCATATTTTCTTCGTCTACTCGCGCACGCGTGCGAACGTGGTCGCTTACACGCGAATATCCTCTCTCTCTCTCTCTCTCTCTCTCTCTCTCTCTCTTCTTGTTTTCCGTTGCCGCAGACCTCGCACCAACTCGTCTCAGTTTGAGTCGAAGCCTCGAAGCAGGTGCGCCGTATACGCATTCTGTGCATACCATTTGCCTCTCGTCCTCATCCAGCATCACGCGTCGCTCTCCTTCTTCTTCTTTTTCCAAACCTTGGTCTTCTCTTTTCCTCTTCGTCCTGTGTAGGTTATAGCAAGATTTCTGTACGATGGGAAGAGGATTGAAATCAAAAGTATCATTTTTAAAGAATCCTAGACATTGTTTTTAGAAAATGCCGTAGTTCAAAGGCTTGTTACTTTAATATCTAATTACTTCATGTTTCCTCGATGTTCTCTACAAATAGATGTAATACCTAATGGTTTTTGAAAATACTTGGGAAAATGTAAAAATAGAAAAGTACTGGAAAATTTTTCAGGAAGAACAAAAAGCCGTGTTGGGAATGCGACGTCGCGCTCGTAGTAGTAAGATTGATCGCCTTGGTATCGATCATGCCAGTGACGGGGACAAACTAATCTGAAATAGCAAAGCTCGCTTCTAAAATGTGTTATCGTCTTTCATTATGTTATGAATACGAGTTTGTAGTTTAACGGCAGTATTTTCAGGATGACAACAGGGACGAGAATGAGTTATGATTCGTTCGTTGGATTATTTTCTTTGTCCTTTTTCTCGTGCCTTTTTCCTTTTTCTTGTTCTTTTTGAAGAACTCGTGCCTTGAATTCTCCCATGACGACGTCAAAGAGGAAATTCCACAAGAGAAAGAGAGAGAGAGGGGTGCGAGGGAAACCGTGTGATTCGCCGGTAACAAACGTTGCTAGAGGAGTTTACTCTCAGTGAGATCCAGCATAAGCAACTCCTCGCAGTCGTCGGGCGAGCGTTTGCAGAACAAACCGGGAGTAGCGGTCTCTGGTTATGACCAAACATGGCTTAGGCACGCTATCCTCGATGAGAGAGAGAAAGAGAGAGAGAGAGAGAGAGAGAGAGAGAAGAGAGCGCAAAGTCGCCTCTACCTTCTCTCATCCAAGTAAATACAGGTGCGGTAACGCTCGCATCGCCGATTCCGCTATTCCCTCAACGAAAGTGTAATAAAATTATTTTTCCGTCACTCGCGTTTCGATTTTCTTCCTCTTCCGATCGATCTTATTTTCGAGTCGTCATTTATCATCGAAACTCAAGGATAGAGTGACAGATTTTTATATGCCATTTCTTAGACTACGTAGTAGTAGCACCGGATTCGTCCTCGGAAATTTCTTTCCCTTTGACTTCCTCGATGCAACCATTCTCCATCTCCTCTGTCTTCTTTCTTTTCTCTTTTTATCTCCTATCGTGATAAAACTTGAGCGCTTACTTTGATACTTCCCGCAGTCGATGGAGATGCACGATTTCGCAGAATCGATCGATCGACGCTGCTTTTTCAGTCTCGTCGACTTTTGTCTCGCTTCGTTATTCTTCTGAAGAAAAAAATCGAAGATAAACGTTGTTGCTTCGGAGATCGAACGGTGGAGTTCCGTCATAAAAGGTGAAACGCGAGAAGGAAGAAACGGAGCCGCGTGACGTCGGCCTCGTCGTGTCGTCGTGTAATTATAGTCGACAGGAGTAATTGCTCTCTGGAATTGGGATGCAGCCGGAGTTGCGCGTATCGCGCTCGGTGCAAAACTCCGTAAATTGAGTACGGTGTGTACGAGTGGAGCGAGTAACACAGAAATAGAGAGAGAGAAAGAGAGAGAGAGAGAGAGAGAGAGAGAGAGAGAGAGAGTGAAAACGTAGGAGAGACAGCAACGTAGTCCGCGAAGCGTGACGCGGAAACTCTTCGGCAACGGATCCCTGTAACGAATTTGCAAATGTTTGTCCTCCTCGTCGTCGACGTGCTCGTCGTGCTCGTGTAGTACTACTCCAACGTGGACACTTTAACTCGGCTCGCTGGAGGACACGGGACCTCTTATCCTTCCACGAAGATCGTACCTCGTAAAATAGATATACCCGGTGCGCGCTTTACGTCGATGCCGGACGTCGCGAGTTAACGCTCTGCGGTACGCGGAAACGACGACGGTGGTAGGTAGGTAGTATACGCACGCGAGAAAATTTACGGGCTGTTGCGTTTCCCGATACTTTATTACGGCGTGGCTCCGTGTTTTAAGTGTACGAGCACTGGCCTGCCTCTGAAACGTCCGTCGTGATTTTCCAACGATAATCGTTCCGATCCGGTACCAAACATTTCTCTCTCTCTCTCTCTCTCTCTCTCTCTCTTTCTCTAAACGATCGTTGAATTTATCCGTGCTACGTTGACCACGTTCGAACAATCGCCATTACTACCACTATGAATAATTAATATAGATATCACCAGCAAATGGCGCGCGGCAATCGAGCGCCGGTATTATACACCGAGAGTTCACGAAAAGTTCTTTGCATTCTCTACGTGCAAATGAGTACGGTATTGCGGAGTGGTTTCCCATCGGATATGTGTGAATTTACTTTTGTGCAAGTCAATCTCTCTCTCTCTTTCTCTCTCACTCCCTTTCTCTCATTTCCTTCTTTCTCTCTTTCTCTTCATACGGTGCGAGTTAATTTATGTATCTTTTCATCGTATGTACGAAAGCTGAAACTGGTAAACGTACATTTATGATGCGGTATCACGGCAGTATGTCAAGATGTAGACAGAGGGTTTTCAACGACGCGTGCCCGTATGTATGTACGTACTGGACGAAGTATGTAAATACATACGTAATACGCGTGTCATACGTGGGTTGGATTTATGACTACACTAAATCGGACCTCGTCGCTTCCGATCTTCTCTCTCTCTCTCTCTCTCTCTCTCTC
>JAIFRP010000021.1:4540353-4553318 GCA_032403825.1 Odynerus spinipes | reverse complement strand
GCTTTAAATGTATTTTCTCAAGGCCGGCAATACGACGATCTCTAACGCCCGCGAGGAGACTAATGAGCGCGATAAACGCGGATAATGTAACGAACGAAGCAGTTTCCGCTTTTCTTATCTTTTCACGCTGCGTTTCGCGCGACTTCGGCACGACGTTTACACGTTTTTGGTTTTGTGCCTGGGAGCTCTCGAAGGACGAACGATCGCGCACGGATTTCGGAGCCGATTCACCGTGAGCGCGTTTACCTTACGGAAACGCGCGTTTCCTTCGACCATTAATCAACCTACTACTGTGTGGGATCGCAAAACGTTGGAATAAATTATATCGCCTTGTGCCTCGTGACGCGGCTGAAATCCGAATATGATTTATGAATTATGAAGTACGCTTTTTATATTTGACCTAACATCCCTCGCTTTTGCGTTTATCGCGATTCGGATTCGACATACGTAATCTCAGAAATTCTTTAGCGGTATTTTGTAAGGACGCGAGATAACGAAATTTCACCTAATGCGTTAAATGCGAGCGAATAAACTCGATTCGTTTTAATTCTCGACAAAAGAGGAGAGATCATCGCGTTAGGTCGTCCTCGACGGTACGAGTAAAAAGACGTAAACGTTGCAAAGGGAGAGATAGAGAGCGACAGAGACAGAGAGAGAGAGAGAGAGAGAGAGAGAGAGAGAGAGAAACGTGACAAGGACGAAAGAGCCGGAAAAGGGGAAAGAAGGCGCGGCCAGCTTTCCAAGCGGGGTCCCATTATCTGTCTCCCGGCGGCCTCTAATTCGCATAATTCGGTTTAGGCCCACATTAGGAACGACGTTTATCTGACGCTGCCGCGCTCGTAAAAACGTGCCCATCGCTGGCGGCCGCTGGAATTTACGAGCGGTGTGGTTGCATGCTGGTTTTCTTCTCTCTCTCTCGCTCTCTCTCTCTCTCACGCTCACTGGCTCTATCTATTTTATTCTTCTCTCTCCGTTCTCCTGACCTCCATATCTTTCCGCTCTTCCGCCTCCCATTTTTCTCGCCGTTTGCAAAAATTAACCGATAGCCAGTATCGATACATATTCGACCGAATAGTGGGCCTTTTCGAAACGAAAGCGTTAAACACCAGCATGAACGTTATCGTTCTAAGCAAAGTATAAAGCAAGCGTGTCGATAGAAGAGAATGAACTACAGTTTTTAAAACTTTACATTTGACCTCTATCGATCGATTCGTCTCTTCTCCCTTCTGACCATCTATCTTTTCTCCTTTAATTAAACTAATTACATTCCTTTTCATTTCGAAATAAAACGCAGAAAAGAGTCCATCGGGAGACTGCATCCGCATGATCAAATTGATCGCTGAAAAAGATACGAGGAAATAAGTATTGAAAAAAGTGCAATTCGCTCTCGTAGAACAAACGAATAATTTTTTCCGCGGTAGATATTTATTACCTAAATATGTCATCGCGCTACTTTTTGTATAACATACCTATATCTCGAAAACGATCGCGTCTCGAAGAAGAATTTTAAAAGAGTAGGATACGATCGTTCGGATTTTTACAGTGGAACTTTTTAAAAACGGGGATGAAAAAAGAGCACCCTCGAGAGATATCGGCATCAGAACGATTCGTCGAGAGGGTGAGAATCTCCCTCCCTCTCTCTCTTTGTCTCTCCCGTGGCAGGTAGCGACACGCGGCTTAATGCTGTCCTTCTCGAGGAATCGATTACCCAGCGTGAAAACTTTCATTTCCTTCACGAGGTAAGGCTAACACAGGAGGTCTCGGGAGATGCTTCTTCATCCGTCTCGAGGAAGCTCTCGGGTAGCGTAGAGACGACCCTCTCGCACACATTCACAGGGAATAATATCTTTGATCGCGACCGCGAGAGAACCTATCATCCTCGCGACGACGAGAAGCGAGTCCGTGCTTGTTTGCTCCTCTTCTTATTCTTCTGTATCTACATCTTGCCGCGTACTATACGCATACACGAGTTTTACATATCGCAACTTCAACTGTACTACACGTGTTTGTATGTAAGTATGCGTTCTTGGTGGGTACATGTGACGAGGGAAGCAAAGGGGGTTTAGAAAGTCCTCCGAGAGGGAGGAAACTAACCTAAGATCCATCGAACCGATAGCAACGGCCGAGTGCGGTTAGAGTTATTGATCAATGCATCCTATAGCCTATAGGCTATCCTTCTCTCCCCCCCTCCCCCCGGACGTCGTTCACTGGTTCGCAGGTGCAACACGCGAGAGATCGCCTTAACTATACGTCTATGCGAGAATCCGTGCTATCTAGCAGCATACATATGAGTTATGATCCAGCTTGTATCTACATCTATAATCTGAATCTCGGTAGTAGTTTGACTGCCGGCTTATCGGTCGTAGCAAATGCTTACCAACATCACCGGTAACTTTTATTTCGTCGCCTGAATTTAATGCCCCTCTTTCTCTCACTCGCTCTCTCCGACCACTCTCCGCTCTCTTTTTTTTCCGCCGAAAGGCAGTAGCCATTTTTTCATCCACAAAAAACAAAAAACCTGAAGGGTGGTGTTCGTTGGAAATCATCGGACGCTATTAATCCCAGTAGTAGTCGGATTAAATGCCGTCGTTATTCGCACGAGCCAGTGAGCCGGGAAATCACGGCTCGTTTCGGAAAGTGCCTCCCTGGTTTCATCGTTCAGACGAAACCCTTTTTATCAGGCTGCGAACGTGCTCGAATATACCGAGGCTGAAGCGTCCTCTTCTACGGTGAGTCGCGCGAAACGCGAGGCACGCCTTCGTTCGTTTCGCTCGTTGCGTTCGTCGTGAACACGCTTGCGTGCGATAAGCTCTCTCTCTTTCTCTCTCTCTCTCTCTTCTCTCTTCTCTCTTCTCTCTTCTCCTCTCTCTTTAATAGCGAAGCCTCGAAAGCTTGAATGCTTTCGAAAAGCATGACTCCCAGCCGCGTTTCAGCCGTTTTCCGCGCCATTGCTTTTTGTCATTATCCGTTATTGGCTTCGCGTTCGGGAAACCTGCACTCCGAGCGTTATCGTTATTACGTGCACCTCCCAGGCTCTGGAGGGTGAGCATATATTTTTTTTTTATTTATGTCAGCAGTAGGAGCAATCTATATTCACAAATTCGTAGATATGTATACGATGGTATTCTCTGAATAAATTATTATCAGTGGTGACGGTTCGAGAGTAACGTTCGACGCGTATACTCGTACGTTATTTCGTTTTGTAGGTCAGTAGGAACTCGGAGACATTTTGAGGCATTTCACTTTACCCTATACATTCGAGTTCTCTATCGATTCTTCTTCTCTGCGGGTATACATCTGTCTCCCGGGAGTATAACTCGCTAATAATAATGCCTACTCCTTGCCAATTACATACGTGACATCTCAACGCGCGATTCCCGTTTGACTGACTCCTGTCACGGTTCTGCGAAACGCGCGTCCCGACTCTTATGTTAGACGTTAGCGGACAGGTTCTATTACGCCTTTCTAATCGCGTAAGCCTCCGCGAGGAGAAAGAATTCTCACGTCTTCTTGAAAAGCAATTGCGACGAAGCAGACGAGGTCCTTCGATCGATTAAATCGTTCGAGTTCGAAGGATATTTTCTCTTTCTCTTTTTATTTCCCTCCATGCGAAATAAACTCTCGTCCATCGTATTTTTACGGGTACGCGTTGTCGTTCCACGACAATGGAAAAGTATCGACGAGATTCTTCTATACTTTTTTTTTTGTTTTCCCCCTCCATAGTAAGTAATCTAAACTTCGCATCTCTCGTGTATGATCGAGCCGCGTAATCCATTACTCTGAATATTTTATTCGTCGCTGTATAATTTTCAGACTTTCCAGTTTTACCGGCATGAATAATTTACGAAGCTCCTTACCGGCTCCGAGAGCTTTCCATTCCGCGAACTTCATCTTGAATGGAATTATCATGAGAAAGGAGATTTATTTGATAAACTCGATAAATTCATTAGTATCACGCCGCGAGATGGATCTGATATTTAGGAAATGTTTAGGTACGTTTTACGAACGGTTTTCGCTAATCGATCGTTTCTCGTCAGAAGTTTTCTGTGTTTAGATGCGACCGCGTCGTGTTCTTCGGCACTTTTTTCATGGGAGAAATTAGAATGCACGGTTGGGGAATGAAAGTGAGAGAGGCTTCCTTAATGAAGTTACGGTAATTGGAATTTGTTGTTTTACCTTCGACGAAGTACACGTCATTCACTCTATATCGCTCTTATTGCTCTTTCCTTTTAAATTCTATAAAGAAGTTTCGATTATAACTTCTAACATATTAGGAAAGTGGAAGCGTTCTCTATTAAACAGCGAAGAACTTGGTAAAAGACCAAGTATCAATCGTGAAAGCGCTGCGTTGAAAAACGAGAGATTCCTTCTTGGTTTAACGTAATAATTCACCACGAAAAGAGAAGGATCTGGATCATTTTTTAACGGTAACGTTCCGCATGATAAATTTGTCGTACGGAACAAAAGGATGATGCTTTTCACCGAGGAGTTTCGTTCCTTAACGAAGTAATTTAAACCGTATCGTCTTCCCTCGAAAGGTATCCTTAATCGAATTAGATCCTTTTCGCACATAACCGATCCTTTCTATTCTTTACGAAGGATGAAGTATTTTTGACTTCGAGAAAATCTTCGTAGAAAACCACATCCATTCACGATATCCGAACTTACGTTGTTTCGAACAAAAAATGTTGATAAATTGTCTATGTTTAGAAATGATAATATTCCATTTTCCGTTTGGTATTCCGAATTCGACGGGAGTGCAACACCGCGCGGGCTCCATTAAAACTCGGTAGAAAACATTACACGAACGTAATACGTTCCATTAAATGTACTCGAGCTTCCATTAACCGTGGCTGCGCGTATCTCAGCTGGATATAAACATATTATACGTTTAGAACTGGATCTCATCGTAGAAATATGTAAGAGGATAAATGTTAAATTTATTTAAAAAGTTTAAAGAAAGATTCCATCGCTCGTTATCTATCCCTTATTCGATAGGACCATACGATTTCCATTTAATATTACAAATATTACAAATATTTCTGCACTTTATATTCGTGTCAAAGGAGATTGATTTCCATATAACGCAGAAATAGAAATGAAAAGAATGCGAAGGATGAATAAGAAATTTCTTAACGCTGCACGGTAAACTGTTTAGCGTGTAGATATCACGAGCTCACGGTATCACTTTTCTCAAAGGTTTGTATACACGTATGCAAATATACTATCAGTCTCGATTTACACCGTCATGAAACGTGACGGAAATATAAATCTGCGAGTATCGTTATTTATTATACCTGTCGATTTCGAATAACATAATTTCATTTTCGAAGTGATTCGAAATCAAAACTTATTATATCTGTTCTATAAAGCAACGCAATTTTTCAGAATTATGAAAGAGGAAGTTGGTTTTTCGAAATACGGGCAGTCATCCAGGCGGTTTCCGCTTGCGCACGGAAGTGTGCAAAGTCGCCAATTAAATTCGGGCCATCCAAATTTATCCGTGAAACGAACACCTCGATTTTATCTCGCAGGGAATTTCTCGAGAGACCGGACGTTCTAGCGACTTCCTTCGAGCTTAATTGCATCGTAAACGGACTATCGCGCATCGATATTTGGGTCAAACAAGTGACGTATAGGTACCGTTCGTTGGTAAGGTCAGGAAAGTACGCATTCAGCGATCTTTACTTCTCTCTCTATCTCTCTCTCTCTCTCTCTCACACACTCTCTCTCGTGCTTTCTTGGTAGAACTCTTCATCGCTCGTTCCCCAAATCGAGATCATCCGGCAAACTTTTGCGATAAACAAGAAATATCTTTAGAGAGAAATCCGAGGGTAGTCGATTTAATTTCGGACGTTCGCTACGTTTCCAACAGGTTTGAGATTCTTTCGAACGAAGTGAGTTTAACAAAGGTACTATAAATAATTTTGCTAGCGCTTTATCGAAAGAGAATTGTCGAGCGATCTGTTCATTTTCTTCTTCTTCTTCAATAAACAAACGAAAAGTACGCTCGGTCGAATGAGCTCATTCTAATCCCTTAAAAGCCGATTTTACGACTGCGAAACGTTTACGACGATTCATCACCGAGCACGCTCGGCCTGGAGGTTCTTCTCTTTTCCAGTTGTTAGTGTCATCAACATTGAAACCTCGTCAATATTCACGTGAGAATTGCTGCAGCTGCTTTGCAGCAGGAAGTAAGACTAGATTCTTCTTCGTTTTTCTTCCTCTCATTCTTTTTCTCGTTCACTCTCACACATACATCTTTTCCTTTCCCACAACGATAAATCGATGTCCACGGTCTCCGTTCCGCGTTACTTTCCTTTCCGTTTTGTTTATTTCCGACGGCCTTCGCTCGTTATAGAAAATCACGTTCTTCTCCCTTCTCGACATCGAACGTCATCGTAGTCGTCGTCACTCGTCGTCTGTCGCTTTAAGGAGAAGAAGCTGTGACGCTACGAAGGTCGAAAGTCGTTCCCATATCCATCGTAAATCGAACTCGCTCTATTACCTGCTACGATATCGAACGCGATCGTCAAGAGACTCGGTTTAATTCGCGATAAGATAATAAGTAAACGTCTCGCGTTTCAAAAAGGAAATGATAAATCCTTGCCACGATACATTATTCTTCCGGCATGTATGTATATGTATACTCTCGACGCTTGTAATAATTTTCTTCACCATCGGACGAATGATCAACGTGATTCATTCTATCCTCGGCATCCTTACATTTTTCTCCTTCTCGTAATAACGCCTAACGATTTTGATATTTCTCGTCGCGAAACGCGCTCGCTCGCCTTTCGATCTCTCAATGCTCTTACGTACAACGTTCGAATTAATCTAGAATTCGATTTATCTTAGGAAATGAAAGTTTAGTATAGTGGAAAAAGAGAAAATCGCTGGCGGTCAAAGTCAACGAGCACTCTTCTAATTCGTTCATATAGTTTTAACGAGTTCGTGCGGTAGGAAACGGTGGAACACAAAGGGGGAAAGAGGAAGAGAAAGAGAGAGAGGGAAAGAGATAGGTATACCGGAGTTCGTCGGCACGGGAATAAAACTTTACCGAAACAATAAAATAATCGATAAAACTTACGCGAAGACGCCCCACTCTTTGCTAATCGATCGATCCACTCATTCCAAGTTCGTCGTCGTCGTCGTCGTCGACAAAGCATAGAAATCTCGAGTCCCACGCGTTCCTCAGCGTCGTCGTTGTCGCTGTTTCTTCTTCGCGACGTACTTCTTCAAATCTCTTTCGAAAGTCCTTTCGTGTCCGCATGGAATACGAAATAGGAGGAATCCGATCGATCGAGCCACGGTGAGCAACGTTCTCGAGATAAGGGAGAAGCCATCCGTAACGCGTAGTGTTCTGGAAAAATTCGTTCAAAAGCATCCAAGGGATTCTTCTTGTGTTATTTAAATTTGATCATCGGTAAAGTTCAAAGTTTTACCGAAAATTAATTATACAATCTTTAAAAATTCTTTGAAATACTTCGGAAAACGTGTTTTGAATTAAAAAATAATTCCAAAAAATACAAAAGGTCGAGGGTCGTGATCGTGATTCGAAAGTGTCGAGCAACCTGGACAGTTTCTATCTATACCTGCAATGCGGTTTCACAAAGCGGATACACGAGTACACGTTACCTACACATAGATACAATACATACCTACATATGTCTTAGGTGCATCTTTACGAGGGCGTTCGCCGGAAGGTTTGTGCGCGACGTTTCGAGATGCATCGGCCGGTGCATCGGCCAGTGCATCGGCCAGTGCACACGATACGACGCGATATGCGCCGGTGAAACGATGCTTCTACACTCTTAGACATCGCACCGCACTGCGTTCCTTGGCATAGTCATGGCTAAGCTCGCACGACTAGGTCGTGACCCCGGTTTACTTCTCACCTGCTTCGACAGTTTCTTCGTTGGCCACGATACTCTTCGTATTTATGAAACGAGTAATAAGTATAGGACGAGGTTATTTCAAGATTTCGAGTGTATCGAGTGGACTCTTGGCACTAAAATTTCAACGTGTTAAATATATTTTATAACGTATCTATGTATGTGTGTATATTGGATCAAATGTTTCATTAATTTCCATTCTGAGAATAGCGGTGTAGGATCCTGGAAGAAAATTGTTACAATTGTGTTATATAGCGCGAGCATCAATGTTAGATAGCGCGAGTATCGCAGGGAGAGGGCGCAAAAATGAATCATACAAACTTGGGTGCAGCGGCATTTACGCGACTTCACTTAAGTACGATCCTCCTTATCGGTAGCGAGTATTTAGTGTAATAAAGTGTGTACGATAATACACCCAGTGTCTCCTTACTCTACATACCTACATACATAACAAATTGCAACAGATTAAATTGAAGTCAAGTTTATTCTACACACATATATGGATGTTCCGGTCGATTCGTTTAATTTTTAATTAATTCTATATCCTTAATTAAAAGCAAGCGATCGAGCCACTATAGTTTCATTTATTGCAAGAAAGAAATCCTTCGTACTTCGTAGCAGAGTACGTTTGTACTTTAATCTACGATACCAAAGGAAAGGATCGATATCGGATAGGACAAAGGAAGCGGCGAAAGTACTTGTCGCTGGATGTTTTCATCGGCGCGAATAGAATCCTGAGTGTGGCGAGTAGCGAGTAGCGAGTAGCGAGTAGCAGGGATGCGTTTGCTCAACGAGACAAGGAGAGATAAAGAAAGAGAGAGTGAAACATTCCACTCGATGACGTAACGAAGACGTACGTTTGTCCAAGAGGTACCGTACGAAAGACGAGTAGGAGGTTACTTTTCTCCTGACAAACGGCTTCTCTTCTCTATGACGCGGCGTGTTGCATTCGACGCAGTAATTCGATTAGTTAGCGGGGTATTAATTGACGCGTCAGGGTATACCTACTTGATGGAGGCACACACGCGCTGGACCAGCGTGCGCACTAGAGTGAATGAGTGAGTGAGTAAAAGAGAGAGAGAGAGGGAGAGGGAGAAAGTGTGTGAGAGAGATAGTTAGATAGGATCGATCGGATCGATAGAGCATGATGCACCGGACATAGGAGGCAAACAGTGCATTTTACTGCGTCCGACGGCTCGCTCGTTCCTCGTAGAAGGAGAAGGAGGAAAGAGAAATACACGGACTTGATCTTATCGAGCTCGAAAGGTCATAGGCCGTAAGATCACGAGCACTCTCATGGAGAACGTGGTATGCACTAGACAGGAGAGTAAATAGTCCGCGAGGAGATAACATCTCCTGGAGAGATCGTTCGAGAGAGGAGATGACGAAGGGCCGGGTGCGCGAACGGTTCAATATTCTTGAGATAAATTCAAACTACGCGGGTGTGTACGAAGCAGGAAACGATGGCGATGCGTCGAACGAAAAGATCGACGTGTTCCTCCTCTATAATCGATCGAAGCGAAACGGATTCGTGGAAATCAATTATAATTGCGTCGCGTTGTACTATCTACGTTGTATCAACGTCGCGGACACACGTTAGCCGTCACAATAATATCAATGTCTCAAACAGGGAGATCGAGTTACGTGACAGTCAAGGCATCTTTGGTGAAACGTACGCGAGTCGGACTCGCGACGAAAGTAATTAAAACATAGAATACGATCCTACGTCCTCTGTGTAATATAGTCTCTCCTATCGCGAAACGTTTCCAGCCTTGATTTAACGATCACTCGGGAGAATAATTTCTTCTTTCGATCGTTCGAGTAGCCAATTTTCTTCTCTCTTCTTTTTATTATTTCTCGTAGATATTACGATCATCGCGCCAGGTAGTAGTTTCTTTCGAGCGCTTTCGAATCATTTCGAGGGAAGGTGGTACATAAATATCGAGAGCTCTTCTTCTCGCCCTTTTCATTTCACCCTTGCCTCTCTCAAGATCGTTCACCATCCTTTGCTGAATCTCTCTCTCTCTCTCTCTCTCTCTCTCTCTTTTCTATCCCTCTTTTTCTCTCCTCTATTGGCTACCTCATCGCTCAGCACTCCCCGGGGGGTGAAGCCAGACCGTTTTCTCCTCGCAGACACGCTGTCAGAGCCCTCGAGATGTAGCCGAGTAAACCCGAGCGTATCCACATTCTACTCGGACGTCTCGGGCCAAGTGTCGTGCCGAACAAAGAAATCGGAAGCTGAATCTATTCGATTTGTGCGCGCGTACGAGTTCGAGGCCTTAGTCTCTATCGGAGAAGGCGCGCGCGTACGATAAAAACGTTCATATCTTCTAGCACGCGCGATCCCCTACATGTAGCGTAAAAGCTTTCAAGGAAATTAGGAATCGAAGATCTAGTTTGTGAACTATACTTGTGACGATCGTGCAGGAGATTATTTTAGACGAAAGATTGTTTTCTTCATTGTTCTATTATCGATGCGATAAGAGACAGCAAAATTTATAAGGTGGCTTCCGTTAAAATCTGCTTATACAATTTTTTTTAACATTGCACATAGCTCTCTCTCTCTCTCTCTTTCTCTCGAAGAGTACGTATCCCTTATAGAGAATATCCGTGCATTCCACGGGAATCGATGAAAGGGAATAGAGCCGTGTTACTAAAAAGGGTCAGACGTGGAATCATAGAGAGAGAAGAGAACCAGAGAGAGAGGGAGAGAGAGAGAGAGAGAGAGAGAAGGAAAGAGGAATAAAGAATTCATGGAATCCGCGGAATCCTTTTCGTGATCATTCACTCGCGAGAATTCCAGTTTCGCCTATGTGTGTACTGGCCAGGCAGAAAGTGAATGAGCCGGCAGATACGCTATTTTCACTTATTCCTGGGGGAAGGGAAGCTCCGTCTTCGAAAAGTCGACGAACGCGGTTATGGAAGTGGGAATCGAATTTGAATAAATGTTTGAACAGCTCTGCGAGCAAATCCGCGTAGGAGAAGTACAAGCATTGGAAGTAGTGAGCTTTGGAAAAGCTTAGAATCGTTTCTCTCGCGACTAAAACTCGATCGTGGATAATACACCGTAGATGTTGACGCATCGAACGTAATGAAATGAGAGCAAAAGAAGTGCTTCCTTCGACGGAGGGAAGTTGGAAAGAAAATTTGCACTCGTCGTGAGAAAAAGCGGAAGTAAAAAGCCATTAGAAATAGTCGAGCGTGTGAACGACCTCGAGACTCTCGAGTTGGGGGCGGTCCGGTAGAGAGACCGGTAGGAAAGAGCGATAAAAATGAGCAATTAAGAACGAAAGGCAAAAAGGAAGCTCTTATCGGGTCGCCGCGTATCCTCGGAGCACGATGGTGGTGTGCTCGATCCATAACATTTAACCGCTGCTCACGCGCGTGAGTGTGAGCGCTGTTCTATCCTTAGTAGCCGCGATATGCACGCGGCCAACGCGTATTTGACAGCGTGTAAATATTTATCGCAGGACCCAGTTCGCAAACTCGACGAACCTTCGACACTAATGAAAGTTCTCCGTCAGTCATTGCCGCGGCGCGTTCGGTGTCGGTCGAAAGAATTAATGGCCTTTAGCGAATTGGCTACTCGGTGTTGCTATCCTCTAAACTACACGACCCTTTTCTCGTGTCGAAACTTTGCTCTCTTCTGGTAATACGAATATACGCGAACAAATTGCTGATCGCCGAGCCATCGATCGTGTTATTCTGCTTTTTTTACCTTCCTTTTGTTTTCCTTTTTATACAAACATAGTAGGCCCTACAGCGATAACGGACGATAGTATTATTTTATTGAATTTAACGACTCCACGGTTAGAGGTCGCGACCGCTCTCCTCAACGTTCTCGTTTTCGTTTTCTTTTCTTCTTTTTATTTCGTGACAATTGGCGCGCTCGCTCGACTTGTTCATTTTACGGCCTCGTAAAGCACAGCCCTTCGCGGCATTACGACGCTTTAAACGAACAAGGAGATCGTTCGATGGGCGAAGATCGTATTATAGTTGCATCGAGTTTGCGTCGATCGCGAGGACGAGATTAGAAAGGAATCGGAGAGGTGAATCGTTCGTGAGACTTTTTTCTTCGTAGGTACTACGTTTCTCGCGGGCGCCGTAATTCATCGTAGCTCGGCGCAAGCGTAGGCAGCGATAAATTTCATCCCTGTCTCTTCTGCGGCTCCTCAAAACCGTCGTGGTAATCCTTTCCCGGCTAGAAAAGAATAAATTTTACGGGCTCGTCTGGACCTGACCATCGTGCTCAAGGACACGCTTTTTTCCTTTTTTTGGTTTTAGTTACAAACGTTCATCGGAAATTCTCCTCCCTCGTCCGGCTGTCCTTTCTCTCACCTTTTTCCCTTTTCGGAGGTTCCCTCAGAATTTCTCATTCCTTTTGCCCTCCGATATCCCACTGCGAACGCGATTCGGAAAGAACGACCAACCCACCGTCTCGTGGAAGGACCGTGTGCTCTTAGTACTTTTCGCATGGAAGGGAAATCCGATCGATAGTTAGGAAGGAAGCAACGAAGGAAGGAAGGTAACTCCCCGAATATTTCTATTCGCTCGCCTTCTCCCGTTCTTCTTATTTCACGCCTAACACCCGCCAGATTCGACGTAATTTAATATCACCTGGAACGAATAGGAAGCTTCCCTTCTTGATTATTATAAGAATTTTGTCCTCTACGAAGGAAGAAGCGTACGGAAGGTTTGAATAATCTCTCTCGAATAACCAAATCGGCGTCTCTTCCTTCTCAATTTTGTGGAAGTAGTATCGGGTTATAGCACGTAGCTAGAGGAGGGAAAGAAAATCGATGTTCGTTCGTCGACTTGGCACGTTTCCCATTTTACAGTGTGCGGAGCGAGGTGAAAGAGAGAGAGAGAGAGAAAGGAAGAGGCGGGAGTGAAGTCGAAGATGTCGCTGGGTGGTCTTTAATTGACTTGTTCTTCGACGATGCTTGAAAACGAACGTACGAGCGTACCAGCAAAGTGAATTCCTTTGGAATTCGTTTCATTATGACCGTTCTAATTGGCACTATTCTCGATTGATTTCTTAATCGAATCTCGTAGATATATGTATATGTA
>JAIFRP010000021.1:4507389-4534251 GCA_032403825.1 Odynerus spinipes | reverse complement strand
TATTATATACGTGCATATCCTACATGTATATAAATCGTACATAAATCGATTCGTTATGTGGGCATCGGAGTATCGATTATTATCTTACGCTTATGTCTATTTATAGCCACGGCCCGGCTCGTTCCTCTTTGTTGGCGCCACGTTCCCCGACGGGATGCACGGCGTAAACTATACGCCTCTCGTTTCACGTACACGCTTTACCACATGCATACGTAGCCACTCATACGCGTGAACGAACGGCGAAGCTCCGGCTTTCGCAGGCGCATACACGCTGCCTTGTGTGTATGCGATATGTGTAATGTAAATCGGGATACGTGTGTGTACGTATCCACATATATAGATCCCGTACGAGTTGTGTGTATCTGTATCCTGCAGAAACATAGCGAACAAGGAAGTATTTCGAGGAGTAGAGCTACGCGTATGGCTAGAACCGTAATCGTCATTGCCCATGGGGTTTTCGTTATGAAGAATTACGATGTCGTAGCATTTTTTTCTATCTGTGTGTAATGTTTTTACTCGACGTTCATTGAATCCTATTTTTTTATTTTTTATTTTTCCGGCGGTATATTTTGTAGGTTAAAACTGCAGGAGTAGTCGCTAGAGAGGATCAGGATTTTATATACATGATTCACGTATAGGATGGGAATCAGCTGTTCGATATTTTTCTACCAGCTTTCGTTGCTGGCTTATCCCGAAAAGTCATGACTTATTTTTCATACGTTTTTTTTTTAATATTTCAAAGGTCCCTTTTCAAAATTCTAACAGCTTTTCCTATGCCATCGTTCTTGTAATTCAACATAGTTACATATACAATACGTGCTTCATGTGAAAAGAAACGAGGACAGATGCGTTGGGGGTTGGGAGGAGGGAAAGAGGATCTCGTCTCTCGCATACGGACGGCGATTTTACGGTCCCCTTAATCCCATAGAGCCGAGACGTCGTTAGGTCTTCCAGAAAACGACGAGGAGGCAACGAAGCGAGTCATTAGATATCTATAAATCTGTCCAGAGCTTCTTTCCCTCTTCGTGCGACGAGTCGTAGTATCATAAAAAGGCGAACCGTTCGTCGATATCGATTTTTATCCTATCTCGACTTACACCCCCGATCTTCGATTTTTATCTTCCAGTCTCGTAGGCAAATTCGCGATTACTTCGACGTCTTCTATCGATGAGCCAGAATCATACTAGTTGACATTTCAAAAAGAAAAAAAGAGGAAGATAGAAGCTTTAATAAATCATTTATAGACTTTACACGATCTTCGAGTTTCGTAGGCAACTTCGCGGTTACTTCAGCGTCTTCTATCCATAAGCCAGAGTTGAATGTCACTTGACGTTTAGGAAAAAAGAGAAAAGGAGAAAGGAGTTTTAATAAATCGTTTATAAACTTTGTCGACGTTTACTCATAAATACTCGCGTAAATAGTTTTATTCGAAATTGTTTTGACTTTAATCACCTCGCAAACGTGAACGTAACAGCAACAGCAGCAGCAGAGTAGTAGCGGTATTGTAGATTCATTTTAACCTTCCCGGTGAGTTTTCATGGATAGTCAGATATATACGCTTCGCTTTTAAAGGCTAGGCAAAGTTAACCGTAGCTACCTCTAATATACTTCGCTACGTTTGCAGGTTTTGTGAACATTACGATTTTCTCGACGGGCGAATAAATGAAACACGGCGCTTTAAACCTTCCGGTCTGTGCGGTCTAGCCGTTCCTTCGTAAGGATATCTAATAATCGTCGTTAGGATTTCAGTCATTAAATAATCATTACCGCATCATAAACCGTACATCTGTAGATCTGTATATATGTATATACATAGTGTACATATACCGATCGACGTTGCGCAGATTCCCGCTCGATTTAGCGTGTGCGGAGAGGCGCGTTTAATTTAACTTTCTACGAAGGCGTTTTGTCGCTTCGACTTTAGTTAACTTCGCATTAAAGAAAAAAAAAAGATAGAATATTATCGTGTATTTCTAAACTTTCAAATAAAACTACTTTCGGTAGGTATTCTCGATAATGAACGAGCTAAACGCGATCAAAATTGAATATCGAATAACGAGTTTGTAACGCGAGAACAAAGCACAGGTAATGTTCGATAAATTAACAAAATTTCGATATCGATTAACCCGTTCGTATAGATCGAAAGGTTGGATCTCCGTTTCTCTCTTTGTATCTCTCCATCTCTCTATGTGGCTGCTTGATGATCGTGAGCTTCCCTTTAATTATTGACCCCCGGTGGACCAAAATGCAAGCCACGTATCAGACCGTGGCGAACGCCGCAGATCGTTACCATGGGAATCGTCGGCATCGTGAAAGCGTAATTCCTCCTCCTCCCCTCTTGCTGCGAAGGCGAATGTTTCGTGTCGTTAATACAAGGCTAATCTAACTTTGTGGCGTAAACGATATTAAGTACACGCGGACGAGCTCCGCGTAAATGTGCTTTCCTACTAACGGCTCTATACGTATGCATATACCGTACGTACGTATCTATATACACGTGTATATACGAGGTAAGCACGTACATAGGTTTACGCATCGATTCGTACATACATACGTATGGACTATACCGAGATGCCAATGGAAAATGGCTTCGATCGACTAAATGCGATTACGCTACGAAATTAAATACTAGCTCGCATTCTCGTAAAGAACGATTACCGATTATCGATTAACGTAGGAGTGGAGAATGACGAGCTCCCCAGAATGGATTATCGATTGTAGACATAGCTACATACATATATGTATGGATATATGTCTATATATTCTCCCGCTGCATCATCGTACGCTTTGTATACACGATATCGCCTATGTTATTAGTAAATCAAGGAGCCAATATTCATTTTCGTTAACACGCACCGGCTTTACGGTAGCACGAGGTACATCGTGATCGATGATCCAACGAAACCGATCTTATCTTGTACGGTGGAATAAAATGTACAGTGGCCGTGTTCGTACGCATACATGTACCTATGTATTTTACATTCTATCGTCGATACTAGGTCGATTCAACATCCCGTCGTAAACAATGTACCGTGTGTATGTATTTGAACGGGTAAACAACCGCATGGGAGGGAAAGCAAACGTGATTAAGAACGCGAATTTAAATAGTCCTTCATTCTGCGCGTGTACGTTCGGTAGAAGAGATAGATAGATAATGCATTTATTATATCCGTGGGCATAATATCCGTAGGGATGAAGAGAAATGGTATAGTATAATATAAGTGTATAAGATAAGACAAAATAGGTACAATAGTGATAGTTACAATAAACAAAACAAAATAAGCATGCGATAAGAAGAAAAATTAACCAAGAACGAAAGACAGACAGATATAGAAAACGTGAAAGAAAGAGATAAAAAGCAGAGAAAAAGAGGGAACGAACGGGTACGTAGGAATAGAGTGCAGCTGTCGGAATGAGCGACTATAACTCGAAGGTGAGTATCGATCACCGAGTAAATTATCTCAAGTCACGAAACGCGTGTCGCATAAACATATACATACGTATGTACGAACATAGATATTTTAAGTTTTGGGGAATATCGACCAAAATGATGATATATATTGTATATATACACGAAAGTCTATTACCGTATTGTTCTTACAGTTTAGAGCCGTGTCTTGAGTGGTGCAACGACTATATGCGAATATTGTACCCGATGACGAAGTTAACTCGATGCAAGCTCAAAGATTCGATTAAATTAAAGCGTTGCGTTAATGGAAAGTCGTTGATAAAAACCTGCGACAATGGGGTACTGTTTCGAGAAGAAATTAACGATGAAAAAGGGCCGATCCTGTAAAAGCTCGAATGAAAAAGAAAAATCGTCGTTCGTCCATGGGTTGGTTGCCTCTTGAAAATAAAATCAGTCGATCGCTCGCGTTTCTAACTCGTGCGACAAACGATTGACGTATTGTGACGTTGAAACTCACGTACGTATGTAGGTATATACAAACATTCATACATATATACTCACGTTAACAGATTCCCGTTTCAACAATGTGTTCTCGCTTTAAAAAGAGCGAACACGATGCGTTCGCGAATGCTGTTAATCTCGTATCGCTAGTCGATATTCACTCTTTTATGCTAGTCTGCCTTAAAAGAGGAAGGAAATTTAATCTATGGATCCTCCATCCGATCGAACACTTACTCGGATGGATGCCTCTAGATCGGATTTCGAGATAGATACGTGAATAGAAGTAAAAGGAAGAAGGAAGGGAGGGAGTTTCATAAACGGACGAGATACGAGGAATTTATCGGGCGTGCTAACTTTTGACACCGACAAGAGAATCTTCAAATTTATTCAACACTCTAGCTTCAAGAAAGTTCCTCCGATGGGACGTGGGTTCGTCCGCCGTAAGCTTTTCTCGTCTTTAGTGAAGAGATTTCCAACTTTTTTTCTTCCCTCGATCCATTCATTCCCAAAGTGATCGCCGTTTTATACGCGTTACGGCTGGAAAACGCGTTCATTATCGTCGTCGTTATTGCTTAAAACGAGTCTTTAACGTGGCGCATCACGCTAACTTGTAATAAGACGATCGTACACATATATGAGGCATGCTATACATATATAGGTGAAACGAAGACGCCAACGGCGCCTGTCGTATCGGATACGTAATTGCACACGATATCGAGACCTTATTGCTATTCATACACGAGTCGAACGACGCGACAATCTCGTATCGTAGCATTATAAGTGTTATAAGACGTATAAAAGGGTAAGGTAAGAGGGCGGGAGGAGAAAGAGAAAGACAGAGGAAGGAGTCGATCGCTCCGGCCTACGTTACTTATGATAATTTCGATCGATTCGCAATCGTCGTAAACAAGCAAGCCGGGAAACGTACATACACAAGTGTGAGTTTGCATCGTTAGATAAAATTCGTCGAGCGCACTTAACGATTCGATATCGCGCGTAGGTATAATTACGCGAACGTAAAATCGAGTAGGACGTGACGCGAGCAAGTTCGATTTATCGAAAAGGGAGGAGCTTGGAGGGTCAAATACTTTGCGTTCTAATATTTCTCCTAACGATAGTCGATAGTACGAGACATCAAAAATACGCGATCGTTGGCGAGTACCTACACGATAGAAAAGTTATTTGCAAGAGAGATATATCGTATCGATTCGAAGGTATCGCACTAGCTGCCAATGTCAACAGCTTTAATGTCAGCTCCCTTAAACGTTGGCGGCTTGCGAGTTGGCGTCAAGCGTAGTAACGTGTCTATATTATTACGCGCATCTCTCCGTCTGTATTAGTCAAGATACATATGTCGAAGGTTAAGCCGTCGTGCGGTTTGAAAGTGATCGCGGCGTTTGTGCCTAATGAAATTCTGATGGGATCCCATGAGTCATCGGCGAAGTCCAATCGACATTTGGAGGCTCGCGTTTGTATGTATGCATGTATGTATGTATGGATGTATGCATGTATGTGTGTATGCGCGTGTCATCGTTTTTAATGATGCACGCGATGTATTAGATTCATCGAAAAGTTCGTGTTCGAACAGTTTGTATAATTGCGATTGATTACGAAACGAGGTTCCCATAA
Organism: Odynerus spinipes; assembly: GCA_032403825.1. NCBI lineage: Eukaryota > Metazoa > Arthropoda > Insecta > Hymenoptera > Vespidae > Odynerus > Odynerus spinipes. The sequence continues at coordinate 4,528,712 of JAIFRP010000021.1, read as the reverse complement.
AGGTGAAAGAGGCTTTTATATAGAGGTGAAAACACATGCATAAAGGAACGGTGAACTTTGGAACGATTAAAACGCACGATTTACACGCGAATCGCTTTTAAAGAATTTTTTATTACCCTGCTACGTTTTTCTCTTTCGTCGATTGTAGTCGAACGCTCTCTCGAAATCCAACGAAATAAGTGTTTCGGAAGCCTTTAATGCGCGATAGGTACGAGCTTTAATGCAAAAACAAAAACCTTTATTCCATAGAGTATCACAGACTATATTTCGCTGGCACTTCTAGTCTATTCGCTAGACGAACTATCGCCCTGGAAAAAAGTCTTTCTGTTTCCCTGCACGTTGCTGTCGTCGGCGTTATCGGGACCCATAGTTGGACGACGGGTCCATTGTTATCGTCTAATCGAAGCGCGCGTCCATCAATCAATGTCTTACAACTAGCTATTGTGATGCTCTCGCAGACGCGTCTTTTCACGGTCACGCTCTACGTTGTGTGTTCCAAACCTCACGAATCGTTCTACAATAGGTATCTATTAAAAGCAGCTGATTCTCATGACTCGCCAAATTTTGTTCAGCATCTTACGAAAAAATTGTATACGTGAAATTTTGCGCGCAAATTAAGGCATGTCGTGCTGGGAGGATAATTTTCACTTTAATCGTTAATTCAGCTTTAATTACCAGACATTGACTCTCGCTCTCGCTCTCTCATTATTGTCCGATATTCTCGTCCGGATTTAATTCGGTCGAGCGTATCGTTCGCTGGCATAATTAATCGATAAGACAATAAGGCTAAACGATGAGAAGCAAAGAGGAAGAAGCAGTAACATGATTTACCGGTAATCATCGGTCGATGCTCTTCAATCGAGATGCTACAAGAACGCATACACGGGCGAAATAAACGTTTCGCGTTTTCTACTTTCCATCGATCACCAAAACTCATTCATTCGTTCGTTCATTCATTATCTATAACTCCAATAATGCATAACTAATTACACGCTATCTTGGGCGCGTTGCCTTTTCGCACTTTTGTCGCGGCTGCGTGAGCGCTCGATCTCGCCGGGTATAAACGTCCGTTCATTCATAAAAGCCGTCTCGGCTGACCTCGTGAATGTAACGCGTTTATCAAGCGTAATCTTTCAGTGCATTCGCTCGTCGAGTGAAACGGTTACGTAAGCGTCTTGCGACACGACTGAATGGGCGCTCGCCCGGAGAGTTTCGAAGAAAACGATTGTTAACTCGTGTTTAGTCGTATAATTTTTTTCCACCCGTTCCTCAAACGTAGCAAAAGAAGGAAAAAGAGTTTCCCGAACTTTCTTGCATCTCGTTCTCTACTTTAACTTCGAAAGTATCGAAAAGTTTCTTCGATATTAAGAAAAATCCAATCATCAGTCAGAAGGAACGTATCGCGATGTGTTATTATCCCAGTCGTTGATAAGAGTACGCTCGTGGGATGCTACCAGGAGCGTTGACGCTGACCATTGTTGATAGCGAAGCGTTCATGAGAATCGAGGAGGAGCAGAGCGAGAGACGACCGTGCAAGACGCGCGTACGCGTCTTCTTCTGTATACGCGTGCGAGAAAGACCGTCTACTGCTCTCGTACGATACGTTACGCGCGATAGGGAGTCGCTCGTGTGATAAGGAAGTAACAAATTGTCAAGCTAGACGAGCTCCTCACGATCAAGCCATATGGCGCTTCTTCTCGACGTCAAGTCGGGTTAGGAAACGAGAATTACTTTCGAGATCTTTTAAAAGAAAGTTAAACAGATTAGGATCGTATACCGGACGAGCTACGAAACGTGATTACTTTAGATTATTCTATTATTAGTGGACCGATTGATTTTTGTGTGTTGAATATCAATTCAAAAAGGACTTTAGGATGATTATAGTAAATTTGTTGTCATCTTCTTTTGTAATTCACCCAATATATCGTAATAACATTATTGAATCATTCGATACAGTAATCGTAAGCTTTGTTAACATCCAGCGAATTAACTGAAACGAGACGATCTAAATCTCGGCAACGGACAATTATTGCGATATTGTATAGTATACAAGTACGTAATCACGGTATCGATCGAGAACATATGAAGTATATATATACACACATATGTATAATACTTGATTATATTTATCTAGAGGTGCAAGGGATGCTGCGAAAAGAGAAGCGAATTAATTCGCTCGACAAAGGTCTCACGCTGTTCTCATTACTTTTTACATCGAAGATGACAAGAAGCGAGTCGACGGTCTTCTCTCTCTCTCTCTCTCTCCTTCTCTCTCTCTCTCTCTCTATCTCTCTCTTTCTTTCTCTTTTTTCTTTTTCTTCTAGACTTTGATTATCCACCGAAGAATCTCCAACATGACCGACACGTACTTATAACGTACGCAAAGACTCGCAGAGTCGATCCTTCGTCAAGTTTATCGCGAAGCAAAGAAACAAAGTCAGAAAGACTGCGTGTAAAAGGTGGAGAAAAAATAAAAAAAAATAAAATCTAAGAAGAGAAAGACGTCGTGGAGAGCGACAGAAAAGCGAAAATTATCGGTTTCGCGTAATAAACTGTCCGTCCTGTGACGAGTCGGTAATACGTTTCTGAAGTACGAAGTCTACAATGTAACCGTCGGAGTTTCGTGTTGTTGCTCAAAGGCGCCAAGTTATTAGCCGAACGCACATATGTTCGTTATAGCGCGATTACATTCTGAGAAAGCGATGCGAAGTTGTCCAGCACGGTAATTATTTCTCTACCACATACCCATCGCATCGCATTTCCTCGAAAATAATTATTCTTCCAGGACGTTCAGGAGACAGAGTAAGACAGAGAGAGAAGGGGATAAAACTTTGTCGGAAGACCGATACATAATTAAGGTGTCCGAAGAGTCACCATCCTTTTATTTTTGTTCAATCTTTTACGACAGCGGCTATCGCGCGAGCTGTACCTTCGCTAGCCTCTCTTCCAATAATTCTACGTAACTCGAGAGCTTCGTGACTTCGTCAGGCCTCGTCGCTTCTTCAACTTCAAAGCTACCGTTTCTTTTCTCCTCTTATTCCTTTTCAGAAGTCACCCTTCGATTCTCAAGTTCTATGAAATTCGAAGCAATGCTCGACAGGTCGATATTTATCGCGCGGAAAAATTTATTATTTCCCCGTAACGTTGCTCGTTTTTAATGGCGGGCATCGCGTGAATTAGGTATATAGAAAAAGGGGAAACGAGCCAGCGCGAGACAAACGATCACCCTCGAAGACACATTGCTTTCACGTAGGTACATACAATACGTCTACTAAGCATGTACACGTGTATATACCGCGTGTATACAGTTATCGCGTGAAAGCGGCCAAACCTAACGCAGACAAACGTTCGTAGCTAGACATGCTACAAAGCTCGACACGCGAGCTCTTCTAAACGTTCAAAAAAACTCGATTTCGTCGATACAATCGAAACTATCCTCGCTCGACCGACCACGATATTTCCCACTAGCGTAGCGATAACGCGTCCGCTGCCACACGCTGCTGCTACTACTACCTTCGTGCTAATTGTGAATTAAAGATTTATCGTCGGATAAAAGCGATTCATTTGCTCCGTTCGTGTGGAGTAGGTACGTGCAGATATTGAGTTATTTAATAAATCGATATCGAGTAGGAGAAAGTACAACTCTACGATATTACCTACTCGCGATGAAATCGATCCAATTTTCGCGTAGTATTTTATCAAGAACCGAATACGTTTACTTCAGAGTTCAAAGGTATCCCAGAAAGCTTCGAAGTTTCATTCGTATGCGATAAACGGCGTTGCGAGGAGGATATTGCTAGGATATAACATTCTCCGATACCTACTCTCTCTCTCTCTCTCTCTCTTGCTTTTGACCTCTGCCAAGATTTCTTCTACCTGGGCGAGCGGACTTTTTCCCTTTTCCTCGACGGAATCGTTTTCACCCTCGCGTAAAACGCGATGTCTATACGCGTGCTATCACGGACGTAATAATAGTGCATACTTTACGATTGTGTGTGCATAGTATCGCTTGCAGTACGGCCTGCCATGCGTACGGGTATGGTAAAGGAGGATGAAGGTTAGATGGAGAGGGGTGGGGGATGATGATGAGGAGGAGGAGGAGGAGCAGTCCCCGAGACAGGATTCCATTTAAGTGTTCCGCAAATACTGTTACCACAAGCGAGGGAACAATCCGCCTTGGAGCTACTCGCTCGATAATGCATTTTGTCGGTCGGGTACGCGTCCGACGATGGCATCGTTTTCTATCGGTTTTATGTCCGATCTAATGGCCTCCGATGAAGGAGAAAACGGAGAAAAGGAAGGTAGAAGAGAGTTTATTTACTCCGGAGCTAGAACGAGCTCGCGTACGAGCTCGTCTCTACCTACGAGCTCTCTCGATACTCGCGATCTTCTTCCTTCTTCCTTCTTCTCCCGCTTCTCACGAATTTCTCGTTCGCGCCTTCGGGAAGCTTCAGATTTTATGTCGGGAAGTTGATTTAAGTTTTATTCGATCGGACTAAACGGGACTTCGCGTTTTAAGTTACAACGTTTCGCGTATTTTACCGTGTACCCCGGCGAGAAAAGACGAAGGAGGAACGAGAGTTTCGCGAAGATCGAGTAGCCGAGTGGATGGATATTCGTGTGTCGTGTCAACCCCGAACAATAGGCGTGTCCTAATGAGTTGGCAGGAAAGTTCTATTGGTAATATATAAAGATGATCCCCTATGAGGCCGAGTCAAGAGTGGATCTTGACACCGTTTACCTCCTCCGATCTTCAGCCGAGCGAATACACCGAGAGTGACGGACCAAATTAGACGAGCCGTTCGAACAATAGCTCTCCCTTCACGCTAATTAAACGCGATATCCTTGTCTGCTGCTGCTAATTTCTCACGACGTTTCACTCCGCTTAATCCGACGGATTGGTGATTTTCTAAACGCTGGAACGAGATCGGACCACGAAAGTGTGCTAATTACCAGTAGCGAGATCATCGTACCGACAATTTCTACCTCGAACGAGAAGTGAATCTGCACGACGCGACGACGACGACGAGGACCTTTCGAATTTCGCTTACGATCCGAGATCGTAAGATTTTCTCGAGATTAAAGCTCATCGGCGAGGGTCGAGCAGCGAACGCTCCTCGACTCCTTGTAATTTCGAAAGTAGGGTTACACGGTTTCCATGGCAACTTTTGGCATACCTACGCTATTCCTCGCGACTCCGTTCCATTTTATCCCCCATAACCGCGGCCTGTCCAAAGCACACGGCCTATCTCGATGGTTCTCTTCGGTTGTACGCGTCAAGCGCATGTTAACGAGCCGACTTTTTCATACCGCCCGACTTAGAAACTCGTTTCGCGTTTCGTAGTTACGGTGTCATTGATTTTCGACTTTCCTCCGTTTCTACTTGTTCAACCTGACGCGTATCTACGCTGGAAGAATTTCCTCGCCGCGAATCGTCGAAACGATACGAAATCCTCCTTTCCTCCTCAAGAAACTTTAATTATTTCCCGTCGAACATCTCGGATTTTTCATTTGGTAGCATCGACCTTTTGCTCGTGCTCCTTCACCGTGAACGAAAGTCAAAAGGCAAAGTTCCATCGTTACAAATCGGATTCGCGAGTCTGTAAAATAGCAAGATTCTATTCGAATAACGTAAACGTATTGCGATTTCGATCGATAAGATTTATGTGCTTGTAATGTTTAAAAAATCGAGATACGTGAGGAAGATACGACCTCGCCGATAGATTTCTTTCGCTTTTTAACGAATAAATCGCCTGGAATACCATCGCAACTCTCTCTTCGTAAGAACGGACTTAAAATTCACGATTCGTAATAAAATCGCGAGGGGTCCGTTAAACATTTCTAAACTCGCGCTGAGACGTCTCTTAAACGTATAAAGAATCGACGTTTAACGTCTACGTGAGCGATTTCCCCGATGTTTCCAGTTGGATCGAACAACGACGATCTTAACTTGTTTATCGCTCTCTTGTCAGAAACGAAAAACACAAAGGGGCGCTGAATGTTTCATCGGACTTTGTTCAAACAAGGGTGCGACCGATGACCATTCGTTGTCCACTCGTATATCAGGAATATGACATGGAAGAGGCATCGATTCGACACGAATACGGGGAGCAGGTAAGGTAATTCGTTTCGGTTTTCTGTGACATTCGAGCGGGAGCTAGGTATAATATTTCGCCATGAAAATAAATAATACCTCGATTATATTCGAATGATCGTTAAGCGTTGACTCGTGAAATTTCGATAATTCGAAAAAATAGTTCTCTTTGGTATTCTATTAAAAAAGAGAAGCATAAAGTTGCGATCTAGGCAATAAAATCAACGATCAGACGCAATCGCGATTATACGTCCCACGCGCGCGAGCCAACAAATCCGAGCTTAATTTACTTCCTTCGAAATTTCGCTCTCGGATCGTATCTCATCTCCCTCCTCAAATCGCAAATGATATTCAGCCGGGGCGAGTCGCTCGAGCAGGGAGATTGATCAACGCGCCGACGTGCGCGCGCGCAAGTACGTACACCGTCTCTCTCTCTCTCTCTCTCTCTCTCTTTTTCTCCCTCTGTCTCTCCCATAACACAACACAGCGACGATGCTCACGGAGCACGCCACACCGACGAAAAGTCCCTACGACTCGGACTTATAACGCAATTGTGCGACGTTTAATTCGATAAATTAACCTCTGGTCCGACTCGTCGTCGTCGTCGACGTCGTCGTCGAGGCCTGTAGAGAAGGGAAAGAGATAGAAGGAGAACGGGAGAGAAAGAGAAAGAGAGAAAGAGTCGGTTGGGCCGAACAGCGACAGGAAATCTCTTCAATCTGCCCTGATGCGTCTCGTTAACGAGTGTTTGTTTTCTTCCGGCGAGCTCGAATCGCCTGGCACGCATCGTCCTTCTCGCGCTACTCTCCTTCATCTTCGTGTATAGCCAAAGAGAATACACAGCTTCCGTCTCGTTCTCTCTCTCTCTCCTCTTTTCTCTCACGCGACGGCTCGCCGACGCGCGCACGTATAAGTTGTGCCGGAGTTCCGAGCAGTGCAGCTTCGGAAACGCGTCGGCAAAACTCCGGAAAGGAACGAGACGAGCGAATGGAGGAGAGGATGATAAAGCTTCGCGAGACTTCATCTTCCAAAGTGCTGTAACAATTTTATGGATGGAAAAGTAGCGTTGGTGAAACTCTCGCGCTTCGTTCTCTTCTCTCACCTTGGGATAGCTTCTACGTTTAATCAGCGACTTCGTGACCCTTCGGGGCTGTTGGCCCTTCCGCTTTTCTGCAACCTTAAATTCTTCCGTGTTTTTTTTTCTTTTTCTCCTTCTATCCCTCTTTCTATCTGTCTTTCTTTAGTCAACATGGTTGTTTAAGAGAGCAAAAGAGAGTGCTCGCTTTGGGTTTAGATCTTCCGCTCTGGTGGTAGTGGGTGTAGTACCTACCCGTCTAAAAATATGGGCGATATCGAGCAATCGATACGAAACTCTCTCTGACCTCGTCCGAGAAGCTTTCCGTCATTGTCACGATATTTTACATTTTTTTACTCTCTCTCTCTCTCTCTCTCTCTCGTAGATAATTGTTATCACGATCTTCATAGGTAATTCATAGAATGTACTTTGACATCTTTCACGTCTTTCATTTATTTCTTATGAGTTTTCCTTATGAGTATCGAGAAGGAAGGAGAAAGACGTCAGGGTGGTAATGTACTTAAAACGAAACACGCGATAAAGGTTAGATCGCTATAGTTACACATGTCCTTATATAAAGTGAACACCGCAAGCGATCCGTGAATGCGGCGTTTCTGCGAGACGAGACGAGAGAGCAAAGGACGACTTTCGAACAGAGAAGAAATTCCCAGTACAAATATCGAGGAAGAAATTGACTCTCCCGGAAGCGTTCACGGTACGGCACATAATCTTGTTATATCGTCGACGAAGTTCCGTGACGGTGGCTGGTTATCCACCGTAGCAAAATGTATTGGCGCGTCTCGATATCCTCTCGAACGATCTCCGCTCTTCTAGCCTTTCGAAACCATTCATTTGGAGGATCGTTCGATCGGAATAGCGATCACTTCTGATTGGTTACATTGTCACTTAACGCTCGTTAAGATTAACGATTAGGAACGATGGCAGGCGGGGAGAATCTTTACTTTTTCTTATCTTTACTCTATCGTTAGCTACGTCAATTTTATCATTAACCGCAGTAAGGATCGGTTTTGATCTTTTCCCAGTTATCATCGATATAAAATTACAAGGATCGTTTTTTTGTACAAAACTATACCGAAATCTACTCGATCTTTCATATCTTTTTTCCCCCAACGTATTTCGTTTGACTCGAATTGTAATATAAAAGAGATTCTTTATAGCAATGTCCACTTTTCCATAGAACACATTTTTTATCGGACGACTACGCACGAGAACAGCAGGTGTTTCTTATAACTCGAAAATCAATTCGCGCGAAGGAAGAATTTCGTGTAGGTAAAACACAGCCGTCGATTTTCAAAGGTAGCACGTTATTCCGCAACGTTTACGAATATCGTGTAGTAGCTGACAGAATCATCTTTATTACACGAGCTACATGATCGTATGATCGAGAGTTTGAACACGTACGTGCGTGTATGTGTGTGTGTGTATTTGAGCGACAAAGAAAGCCAGAGATGGGAGCCGGTATCGAGTAGGTCGCGATGCTCTCGATATCGCTTTAGAAGCCGGCGAGCGGAGTCTATCTATGAGATGCCTGTTGCATCTATACGCCAAAATCGATAGAGAGGCAGCAAAGTTTTATGCCGGCAAGCCCGAGAATTCTGGACCGGTATAGAAAGATCCAACGCCCTCGGGAAAGCGATTTGTCTTAATCAGAGCTGAAATCTCGGGCGGAGCGCACGGTCTCGTTGCACTAGCTGGTTGGTTGGCATCGCTGTTGGTACTGCGGTTGCCGCCAAAGCCGAAGTTGCAGCTGGCATTTCAATGAAGAAACTCGCGTGACGATAGAAGGAAATGCTCGTTAACGTCGCGTCGGCTCTCGCATTTGTAACGTAGCGCGCGGAGGAAGGTACCGGTCGAGCAAATTTCCTACGAAACTAACGAAGCCGGCCAGCTAGTCGGCCGGCTTTATCACGAGTGAGAAAACTCTTGTCGGGAAAAGAGATTTTCTTCCGACGTTCTTGCGAGACCTCGAATTAATTATAGTTCCTCGCGGTGTAATCTCGAGGAAGTCGATCGATGAAGCGAAAGAAACTTTTTCCTTCGTTTATATAGAATCGTGCCTCGCACGCGAACGAGTATTTAGGAGCAACTTCCTTTGAAATTATTTTATAGGAACCGGTATCGATGTTCTACAACGTGGGTAATCGTTCTTTAAAGAATCGTACCGAAGAGTAGAGGTAATTGATCGAGTGTCTGGTGCAGTGTGCGCGTGTGTGTTCGTGCCAGGATTAAAGAAGATGGATTTAACGATCGAACGAGATATGAATTGCACTTTCGAGAGAAATTGCGCTTGAAAAAATAAGATTGAACTTTGCGCTCGGTCTGAACGTGCCCGAACTCTTGATCAATTTTGAAGGATCGCAGAGAATTACGATCGCGAGTTTACTCAGTGGGTTTAAGGTTTCTCGTTTTTATCGAGTACCTTTAACGAGAAAACTCGTCGAAGAAGTTGAAACTTCGATATCTCGAAACGTTTAAAAGCGTCGGTATTTCGTGAATCCTGCAAAAATGTATAGTTTACTCGTTATTTACAATCGCCATATCTCGTTCTCTCTCGTTTCTTGTAATCAGAGACGATCGACCGGTGCAATAAGAATGCGATCCAGTTATTCGCACCTGGTAACTATACAATGTGGTAAAGTTGCATCGTAGAATGATCGAGGACATCGATAAACAAAGCTGATGGCGCATGCGTGCTGTCAGATAAGAGCCCACGATACATGGCTCCGCTAAGTCGTGATACATCACCGTCAAAGATAACGAGCGCGTACATTTTCGAGAATCGATCCGGGATGCGTTAATTGCCTCTCTGAAATAGTCGACTATACAGGAGAGTATAATTAAAAGCAAGCAAATCTACCGTATACGTTTCGTAGATTCTGGCTCGGTAAACACAGTGCGTAGCGAATAGATTTAAACATAGCCGAGAGCGAAATGAATTCAAACGTTTGAGATCCACCGAACGTGCGTCCCATTCGAATGTTTTGAATATTAATCTTTTATGGGAGAACGTCCGATCGGAAAAGTACGATTTTATAGACGATCCGTAAAACGCAGGTGCATCGGTAAAATAGTCGACCGAATGTCGCTTCTCACATTTGCTTCGGCAGTGGCGCATTTGAGGTCGGCAAATTCGAACAGCAGTTTATCGTTCCATCGCGTGCTGCTAAATCTTCTCCATCCGTCTGCGTTACGTTCATCCGTGTGTCAATTACGTTAGCGTGAATCAAAGGACGCTTCTACGTGGCAAAATGTAATTTTCCTAGACCGCTTATGAATTTCGTGTACCTTAGTGGCTCATAGCTATCCCTGTTTGAATAATCCTAAAATAGATTAGATGCGTCGCTTGATACTTTTTTTTTAATCGTGATTTAATTAATTCAAAAATTGTTTGGTTTGTGTTCTTTCCGGAGGTACAATTTTAATCACGCTAATCTACGTCCCGCGTAAAGCGCATCATTGCTTTTGAGAAAACAGTGTTCGTACCTACCTACGTGCTGGGTTACGCGTAAACTTGCTCGTAATTACTTCAGTAATTCGTCTTAATGTTAGTGATTCGCTTGGGAGCACGATCCAACGACGGTGTGGTCGTCGTAACCCGAGCTTAATGAAGTTCACGCGACGAAGTGACCGCGTAATTAGTAACTCTGCGTCGAGAACTAACGATTGCCGGATAATCGTGCTTCGGATCGGTGTCATCTTCTTTCTACTATCATAGCTATCAGTTATGATCGCTTTCTTTTCAATTTCACTTTATCGTCATTTTATTTTACGAAATTGTAAGAACTTTGCCAAAATTATTATACATTGCGTTCTAATTTATTCTAATTACCGTTATAATACGTGTAATAACGTCATAATTTTATTTAACGGCACGGAGGTACGGTCGTGTTCCTATCTCGAATTGAATCCACTTTATTCGGACACGGAAATGACCTAGATTTTTCGTAGCTAAATCGGGCTTTAAAACTAGTAATATTTTTCAAGCACAGCAAGGACACCGTCAGAGAAACGTCCTCGTTCAAAGACGCGACGGATGAAAAGATATCTGGAAGATCCGTTCAAGAGTAGTTTTCTTAATTCGCCATTCGCTAGCTACGTTTTAAATGGAAAAGACGCGACCGATGCTCTTCGCTGTCGTGTAAAATGTGAAATAACACAGGTATAAAGTATCTTTTAGTATAAAGTATTTAACATAAATTCCTCTCGTAGTTTGGCCAAAAGTAGACATAAAAGAGCGTTCTCGCGAATATAACGTCAAGTTATAGAACAATTACAGGCGGTGGATCAAAAAGGAGAAAAAGCAGGAGAAGACGATTAAAATTTAGACATTTTAAGAGAGCGTGTATAAAAGCGAATGATAAAGGAGGAAAGAGTCTCTCCGCCTTCGTTTTGGGAGCTTAAATCTCGTTCGACTGAAACGAACGGTTCTCTTCGAAGGGGATCGTCCTACTAGGAGAACGTGGAAGAGATACACGGCTGATTGAAGCTATAGCCTTTCAATTTGTTCGACCGTACAAAGCTTTCGCGAACTGCTACGATAAAAAGACAATATTTTTTCGTGCTACGCACAGCAGATACGAGCTTCGAGATGATCTACGGGTTGGAGTTCCTCGCATCTGACTTGCTTTATAATCTTCTTCCGCTCTTACCCTCTCTCGTTCTCTATTCTTCTCTTCTCTTCCTTCTCCTGATGATGTCACCAGTCTGATGCGATACAATTAAGAGGAATAAATAAACAACGACGAGATGTCTCATAATTTCTTTAAGTTGCGTCCTGATGTTTAGATATCAAAGTTCTTATCTTGCACTGTTTAACAAATGTTCAAAGAAATCGATTTTACAATGATTTTTGTAAAATGAAAGAACTCTATTGTATAATATTGTATAGACGTTGTTGTGTGTATGTCTCTATGTGTATATTTTATATATACGTGTACATATTTTATTGAGTTACGTTGAATATGATTCCGTTAGCTTGATAAGAAATGCGATGAGATAAAAAGGCTACAAAATCAAACGGGACGAGTTTTACATTGTGTGAGAGACAGGATAAAGGCCGAGTATAATTAAATTTGTTCGTCCTTTGATGTTGTCTTCGTTTTATCAGATTGGAAGGGACGTTGTCGCGAGAGACGGCACATACCTAACGGCATAAAGAAAAGCTACAGCTTGAAATGGTATATAATAGCATTATACGTGTATATAGGCACGTGGGTACATATTACATCGTACGCGCGTAAGTATTCGTGTCTCGTATCGCATCTCTTTCTCTCGGTATAGAAAAAAAGCAGATGGCAATGTCGGTACACTTTTGGTCACGTGTTCGGACGAAACGCGGGAGGACTGAATAAAATATAAATTTCGCGTGTATTAAACGTATAGTCGGATATGATTAGTCCAAGTGAAATTGCCTGTAATTATTGCTTATTTAAAACTCGCTCATTGTTCGCGCACGATTCGATTCGAAAAACTATAGGTAGGTACGTAACGTAGCACAATAATATTCCGAACGTCGAATATATTAATAATTCCTGGATGAAATTGCTAGGTCTTTGTGTGAGAGAATTTGACGTTATTCAAATGCAAAGTTTCTACCTACGATTGTATTAAATTACGGTTACAAAAATACACGTAAACCGATATATGCGTGAACGTTAATGTACGGTACGGCACAATTCGAACCAAATGGGAATCGTATCCTCCGCTATGTATTTTACATTTAATGTGGCTTTTTGTTATCGAGGAAAACGTCAAAAGCTTTTCCCTTTTTCTTTTTATCATTAAATTGAATGATATTTGCCGAGTTCACTATGACATCCAGGATAACGTTTGCTTATTTTATCAGAAAAGGTATATTTAATTATTTCCGAATATGATATGCGCATTCCGATTAAAATCAATATATTGGATTCGTGGATTAATATCGTGCCGGAAATAAAATTTCACGCGAATTCTTTTATTTGGACGAAAGTTCGGAATGTACGAGCGGAACGAGCAACGTATAAACGTTTTGCTTATTAATAAAATGTTCAATCAGTTTATCGGAATGTTCGTGTAATTCTCGCTTACTAACACGCGTTAAATCGATCGTGCTCTTTGATCCGCTGTAGGTCGATTTTATTATTCATGTCCCGATCGATCTGACAATCGACGTCCGATCAAGCGAAACGCTACATAATTTCAATAAAATCGCTGACAGGCGTAATATACGAATATAACTTATGCCGCGGCGAGCTAGACCAGTCTTGAAACTTATCGTCCATACCAAGCGTTTCTAATAGGAACATTTGTATGCGCAACAAATGAAATAACGAATTCACATTGTAGCTATAACCATGGCTTACGAGCGATAATATTCAAGATTTATTTGCCGTCTCCTCGTTGGATTCGCAACATCGTCTACTCCATCATCGTGGTTACATGGAGGAGCAATATTGTTCGATTCATCGTAAAAGTACGACCGTCGGAATAAGGCAAAAACGAGTGTGTGTGTGTGTGTGTGTGTGTTTGTGAGGGGAGGAAAGGATTCGTTCGATCGTTCGAACATCGACCAATTTATTTTCGACATTGCAAGCCGTTGGATTTTTATAGCTTCTCCGAGCTTCGAGTGAGATAAAAACCTTTGAGATTCTTATCGGTACGATCGATTCAAAGTCGGAGCCCAATCGTCGTCGTGGTATAAAAACAAGAGGAAAACTTGTAGAATCAAAGAACGGCTATGAACCCCTTATGTCGTCGATAATTCTTGCTTTTACAGATGATCTAGTAAATTCGTTCGTCGTGGAGTACATTTCATTACCAAAAAATCGCATAAACCAAAAAGAAGAGCCCGAATTACATAGACACATACTCGTATATTCTATAGTCCTGATAAAACGTGATTCATGTTTTATATGAAACCAATTTTAATTTCGAAATACGCGATCATCATCGGCTTAAAATCGCGACACAAAAATAGATGCAATTTTAGGTTTCGTGAAACGAGGTTAACTCTTGGGTCGTAATGTATCTCCCCGTGCCGTTCGTGCAGTAGGTTATTAAAATTGGCAGTGGGTCCCGGCTTATAATTGCGCGCTTATGACGGCGCAATTATTGCGTTTATCGAAGTATTTATATCACGAGCCAAGGTACAAACACACCACTAGTTCGCCTTTGGAGATATATCGATCAGGGCAGCCTGCCCATAGTGCGAACTGCTGTTCTTTTCCATGGAGACGCTTATAGAGCACGGCTATCGATCTCTCGAAGTACCCTGTGCTCTCTCTCTCTCTCTCTCACTCACTCACACACTCATTCACTCACTCTCTCACTTCCTTCGTAGCGTTTGATAGCCAAAGCGCTTGACTCCTGCGGACGTTAACGTTTGAACGCTGTGTTTCGAAAGCACTGACTCGCGTACTTTGGCGCCAAAAACGGTCCGTCGGTTACTCAACAAAATTTCCTGTTATTTTATCCCATATAATTTTATTGCACTCGTTATAACGAGCACGGTAAAATCCTCAAAACGATGGCATAAAAGGGTTTCTCGTAAAGCTATTTTTTGTGTTACTGCTTCGTAACGTCGAATATAAATAGATCATTTTGTATTAATGCACGAGTTGTTATATAACGATCCTTCCAATGGTAATAAAATGAACGGAATGGTAGAACGGCTTTAGAATTCAGCACGGTATTATAGCAAGTGGCCGAAGATCTCCTTGAAAGGGATCGCAGTTCTCGCAATGAGAATCGAAGCGAAGAGGCTTCTCGTTATCGTCCGATCCATCGAGAATTAATAGGGCCGAGAGAATGATCGATACGCGGACCAATACATCCTGGTTTATCGTTATCGAGCGTTGTCCTTCCCGTTGGTGATAAGAAAAAGAAGAAGAAGAAAAAGGAGAAAGGGAAAGAGAAACGAAAGCCCTTTTTAACGCGTTGCAATTCCGACTTCCGTTCCCTTTGACAGTAGAAAGGAGAGGTCTCGCTCTCCCACGCGATTCTCGTTTAATCATCTCGGAGTCCGACGCTTCGCGAGGAAGGAGCAAAAGACAGAGAAGTTCTCGAATCGTCGAGTGGTTCGCTTCGAGAACTCCATGCCTATAAAACCTTTGCTTATTTTTTCTGACTATTACTTGAAATCTTCGATAATCGTTAATAATGGTATTGCTAGTACCTAATATGCCTCAAGAACACAAATTTTATTTGACTCTTTCACAATAATAAATCAACTTTTGTATTTTCATTTGAATGTAATATTTACGTTAGAAATAACGTGCTACTGTCGTAACTCATTTTAAGATACGAAATACGAGTAATAATTAACGACTGTTTACATAGCTATTAACGTAACTGAAATATAATACACACCCGTGATTTTGGCGCTTGAAAAGGTAGAATAATCTATCGTTCGACTATTCGAGCCATGTTCGGCGAAACGCGAAACGTTCGCCCGCATAGGGGCGGCGAAACTTCGCGACGCGCTCAGAATTTAATAGAGTTCTGCGAGTATTCGCGAGGGTACGTCGAGCGTGTCGCGTACCGTGGCGGCCCGTAAACGAGATAATACGTTTCAAACGGGTATCGACATAACGCAATTCCCACGGAAGCTGCGGACACGACTTTGAGGCCCGATTCGTGAAAACGTAACGCGTCTACGTACCGGTATCCATGTACATATGTATGTATGTACGTGTCACCGTGTATGTATGAGTTACGCGCATGTAACTTAACCCATCGACAGGGCTCGCGTTAACGTTCTGTCAGAACGCGACGTCGCTTTCTCGGTGCAACGATTCCGACGTGACGCGAAGATTGAGTCCTCCTCACCCCTTGCTGCCGATTAAACGCTTCGTCACGACCGTCGAGCGGTGACTGCTCGATTCGATTTTGCAGTGAGAAAGCTCGACTAGCTGCAAACTCGCTCCGAGGAATATACCAGTCACTATTTTTTTGATTGCGCTCGATTTTTATCGTAACTTTACTACGCGACTCGCGTAAGAAAGAACGTTGACCTCCTATAAATAATTGCTAGTTCCTTAAAAATATAATTCTATCTCGTTGGTATAATAACAGCAATGGTACACCGTCGATTATAGGCTTCGCAATTTTAATTTAATAAAACTGTGAAAGGAGGGGAATCTCGACTGAGAAATTTAATTCAACCTCATCGTAAGACTTCCCTCTTCGTTCGAGCTATGAACGAGGACAGAGAACAAGGAGGAGAATGAGAGAAAGAGTAAGAGAGAATGTGTGTGAGAAAGACAGAGAAAGAGAAAGAGAAAGAGAGAGAGAGAGAGAGAGAGAGAACGAAGAGAGGGTCGAAAGAAAAGCCCTTTCGTTGGCGTGCGTGGGCGTTAAGGTCGTCTTGGCAGCTTCCTTCGCTTCAGACTCGAGGCGATCGTGCGACGGAAGTGCTACAGCATCGTCGAGAGGATGTCACAATTAATGCTGACCGGGGCTCGTTAGCACGTTTCCTTTTTCCCTGACTCATCCCGATGGAAGTCATCGCATCGAGGAAACGGAGATGGCATCGAGGAGTAGCTGGAGAAGGAAGTAAAAGCATACGCATGAACGAGAAGGAGAGAGAAGATCGCATAAACGATAGGCGCGAAGCAGTTTTAATATTTTGGTCCACACGATCTCGTTCTCCACACGACTGTGTTCAAACGCGTCTATTTGCTCTCTCTCTCTCTCTCTCTCTTTTTCGTAATCGTACCGTATCCGTTATCACGACAAAAACGTTGATAGACTCGATTTGCGTCTGCTACTTTCAATTAGAGATTAAAGAGAAAAAAGCAAAGTAGAAGAGACAGTCGTACCCTTCGCTTGTCAATGTTACCAATTGCACTCATCAATCAGTGTCCGCTTCTCTCGCGAGTTACTCGTCGGCGTCCCTCGGAACTATAGATGAACGTTTGACAGTCCCCGTCTATCCAAATGCGTAGAACGATATCTCGTGAAATTCATCAGTGATTGCAAAGCTTTTTCGTTCACGTTCCTCGTTATAATTTTACAATAACCAAATTGAACCAAAAATACTAACCACGTAATCCGAGTTTACGTAAGTTGCGTTAGGTGAAATTGGAAAGAAAAGACCAACGCGAACAATTTTATTTCAAATTTGTTCAACTTTCCGATGCAACAATATAAAGTATCCAAGTTCAGAGCGAAACGAAGCGTAAAGTGGTCGTTGTAACTCGTGCATAGAGCACGCGTGCATTGGTGCGACCTCGAATTAATCTGGCATCGCGCGCGAATGGTACGTAAAAGCGAGAGACATTTTTTGTTGCCGTTAAAAGTCAAAAGAACCGTGGCGTGTACTATGCGTTATGTCGATCGATCGATCACACTGCCGATCGGTTTTCTGTGCCTTTTTTTCATGCTTTCTCCGCGAGAACCGCGTGTACGAAATAACGTCCATTGTCTGATCGGTTTTTAGAAAGAGATAAAGATAGATAGATAGATAGATAGATAGATAGATAGATAGAAGTCTATTAATAGAAGATAAGAGAGAGAGAGAGAGGGAGAATAAACGATAGAGACACATTGAGTATTACTTAAAAAAGAACCGTAGTGGAATCCATCGAAGAAAGTTCTTTCTGTACGAGAAAGGTTAAAAATATCGAAGGGAGGTGTCCCTCTCTTGGCTCAGCGAATCGCGTTAATCGAGTTAACTTGCATCGACTTGATTGTTCATTATCAGATGATACGCGGAGCGAGGTAAGGTCGACCGGTCGGAGGCTAATTAAATAGAACGTCTTCTCGATTGACACGAGAGTATCCTACGGAGATACGCGATCTCTTTACGTGGAGTATATCGCGAGAGGGCAAGAGAGAGAGAGAGAGAGAGAGAGAGAGAAGAAAAGAGTCAAATTGAAATCGCGCGGAGAAGAGGTATTTTTATTAACTTTAATTTCGTTCAATGGCCCAGTGCCGGATCGATACCATATACTTCGTGGGATTCGAGGCAGTCTGGTTCGTCTCCTGAATTGTTTTCGCGAAATGGGCAACCTCGCAATGGCGGAGTGCGTGTCTCGAGTATCGAAAGAAACTCCGAAACTCGACTTTTCCAAAAGTTTGAGAAAGTAAAATGATTGAATCGCGTGCATTCAATCTTCTCAGGCAGGCTCGTTCTTTCCCTTCGATTGCCTTTACTCTTTTTCTCTCGTCGTTCCGACGGAAAATTTTGTTGCATGCCTCCAGCCGTGCGGCTGGCGAGACACACTTCGTCGAACTTACCCGACGCCTTTAATGGAAGTGCCGAAGATATGGAGAATTAAGGGAAAGTGCTGGACTGGTGGGTCGAAAGGGCTTATTTTCCTTGGATTACCTGTCGACGTCTCTCATCTCGAACCTCCCTCGAGAGATTTTTTGCTTAAACCAGGTCCGAAAGTTATCGGCGACGGCATCACGCAAATGGCGACGCTCCTAAGTCCCGTCTATAATAACGGACTGGTCCTGCGTTATAAGAGGAAGATAAACTTTGCTCGAGGGTGAATTTTTGAGGAATATTGATAATTCGAACATCACGCGACGATGGTGTCACGTAAAAGTATAATATATACATTAGGTATACATTAGAGGAAATGAAAACGCGAGAGTGGTCGCGTCCTACCGCATACGCGACACCGTGGTAACGTTCGTTGCGGCTTGCGGCCACGCTAGTTGCGGTGGAGTTCCAGTCGAGCTAATTACGCGTGAATTTTGAATGTGGAAGGTACACTTTGGTCGTCTTTCGATTCAAACGTCACGTAGAACATTTGGACGATCTTTGAACTCGCCGCAAATTTGTCGATGGCTCTCGAAAAAGAGGAGAAAACCACGTTATAACGTGGTTTTAACGATATATATATTATAAATTCGCATGCGGACGATATTACGTCAAAACGGATCAACGAAGCGGGCGATCGAGCGAATGGTAGACGTCAAAGGTGGGCGTTGCTGTGCGAGCGCTTTTAATTTCCGTCGACGACCTTGAGCAAAGAAATCGTAAATTTCTCACGCCCACGTGACTCTGCTTGGGGCGTTTTAAGGCTTTTGCACCTTGAAAGAAGTAGAGAAGGAAAAAAAGAAAAGGAAGAAAGGAAGAGAAAGGATTTTCCTTTCGGACTCGTTTATCTTTCTCCCGGACTGGCGAAAAATCGCGATCGTAAGCTTGCCGGGAGAAGACGGATTTTTATCGGGCAAATCGAGCTCCAAAGGTATTCGGTTATTTTATATATTATACCAATTTTATGGAAATCCGAATGATATAATTTTTTATCATTTGTAGTTCTCCGTTTAGTCGTCGTCGTTTTAATCAAAATGTTTTACACAAAAGACATTTTATGTATCCACCCTACTCGTACGATGATAACCACTTTCCCTATATTCCCTAAAAGTAAACCCCATAATACAGTACCCATCAATGCACCCTTCAATAAACATACTTAACACTCTCAAAAAAGTCATGTTCCAAGGACTACAAGTCATGTACCATGTCCAAAGGTTAACCCACAGTTTATTGTCCATGTTACAGAGAATGGAACATGAAGGAGACGGGTGCGAGCTGGTAGTAGAAGCGAGGTCGCCGTCGTCACCGATGCCACGTTGGTCGTCGTCCTCGTCGTCGTCCAGCGCGAACTTGGTCCACTTCGCGGAGTATCCTGATCGGCGTTGGTCATCATCCTTACGGTTCTCCTTGGAGTCGTCCGAATCGTCGCAATCGTCATCGGTGGTGTACGTTGCTAGTGTAGCAGGGAGCTCGACGGAAGCGATCGGTGGTGGCCCGGGTGCTGCCGCCGGGCCGGCGATGCGACGATGAGCTCGTCGAGGGTGCTACCACCACCACCACCACCGCCACCACCGCCGCCACTACTACTACTACTATTAGAACCAGTACCAGCACTAGTATCAGGAATAGCAGAAGCAGAAGCATCAGCAGAAGCCGTTGACGTTTGCCACCGAGAGGCCCGCTCCGTAGAAAGCTACTACCATCTTCGCCGGGAGTCACACGCTCCGGACCGGCTAACGAGAGCAAAGAGGAAAACGAGGGCCAGAGGGGGAAGGGGGAGGAGAAGGGGAGAAGAAGAAACTGCCGGTGCTGGACCGATCGCTGCTATCGCTATTACTGTTAAGACGACGAGGACGACAAAGACGTTCCCTCGATTCGTCCTTCGGCCATGGACCTCGAGACGAGGAACGGCACCGGCAACAATGGCGACGACGAGTACACCAATATTTACTTTATCGTCGGCGACCGCAGGGAGACGGCCACCTATCGCTCTGACCAGGTCACGGACATGGAGCTGAAGGGTAGGTCTTTCTAATCGGACCTACCTACCTATCTGCCTGCCTGCCTGCCTGCCTGCCTGCTTGTCTGACTACCTTCTTACTTTTTCTACTTTATTCTATTCCGTCTTTATTTTTTCTGGGATATAAAAGATATTTCAGGTTTCATCTTACAGGGATAAAGATAGATTAACGATGGATCGAAGTCGACGGAAATGTCCCTGACGGATAAGCGATATTTCCAAAATTTCGATCCATCCGTCGGTGTTATCTATAGACGTAGAAGAGTAGTTCTTCTTCCAACGATTGTACATTACATCCAGAGGTGGAACTCTCGAGTACTACCAAAATTATGTTTGCACATACTTCTCCCTCGGAGCTGTGACCTATCGACCGTGCCTCTTCGCTCCACCGTACCATCCCTCGAATATTCAACGAATCGTTCGAGCTCTCTCACCTTGCCTGGTTATAACCCGAATTTCGACGCATCGTCGTGCGATAGCTACCGCCTAATCCTTTTTTAATGATTGTTTTTATCTCCCTGTTGCATTTGGAAGATTAGTGGCTTTGTAAATCATTGTGCTTGCTATTAATTAAATGTAGAAGCAACAGCATAAGCTAGAACCATGCTGAATACTCGAATGTCTCGTCTAATTAACTGTTCGACTACTGAAACGTCGTTGATAACGGTTGATCTAAAGTTTCCAGATTGTCACGTTAATTAGCTTATAAGAATGTTATTTTGCAACTCTCGTACGACCATGCACTCTTTCTGACGTGTATCGATTAAGTATGCAGGGAATAGGGGAATAATCCTCTTAATCGAGGATCACGCTAGTCGATCGAAACTACGCTTCATAACTTATTACCATCCTCACGTAA
>JAIFRP010000021.1:4487711-4506176 GCA_032403825.1 Odynerus spinipes | reverse complement strand
CGTAGGAGCGTAAATATCGATCGAAACGACTACGCGAGAGAATTCTGCACTCTATCTCTCTTTCTATCTCTCTCTTTCTCTCTGAGCCAGGCTCGTCCAAAAATCAAGTTCTCTCGAACCGAAGTTTCTTCGTTAGGGAGGTTCTTGAAAATTCATTAATTGCACCCATTGAAACACGTCTATCGAATACCAACGATTTCGCTTTTATTCGTGTCTCGCGTGTTCCGAGAAACGACGAGTTCGCCCACAAAAAAAAAGAAAAAAAGGAAAGAGGAAAGAGCACTTGGAAAAGACCGTATCGTTCTTCTCATCTCTTTCCCTCGTGGAAGAGTGATCCAACGTTCTCTTTTGGAAAACAAGTTATTCTCGCGTCGAAATGAAAAATCACGAACGCGAAGGAGAACGGCAAAAAAGCATTTACGGGCACGCGTCACCCCAGGAGCTTTACATTATGAATAGCGGTTCTTAGCAGCGGCCGAGCAAGAAATATAATTACGCTCTATAATTATGATGAATTTCGTTGCGTTACGAGCGTCTCGTGAAAAATCGCGTGCGACGCGGGTGGCTTCCGAATGAAAAAGAAAAATGACCGGGGTCGAGGTAGTAGGTGGGTAGCTATCTCTCGCGATGTGAAAAGAATTTTATGAAATATCATAGCTGTGACGCGAGTGCTACGAATTCGACCCTTTCGTTCGTTCGTTTCATCGAAGGTCGAGAATACGATGCCGCTCGTTGTGGGTGACGGTAGGAAATTTGAAAGCTCTTAGAAGTATCGAGTCTCGCTCGATTGGAGCCCTCTGGGCAGAATTTTCTTCGAGAAGTTCGTATTTCCGTGAACAGGCTATTTCGTTCTCTCCGGAGCGATATCATATTTTCCAATAAAACTTTTTCTCCCATTCTGTAACGTCTTTATTTTCGAGTAGGTACCTACTACGTGCTCGTTCAGCATTCTCCAGCGAAGTAATATGTACTTCCGTAACAGGTTAAAATTGTAGATCGATAATCGATTTCGCCGAGAAAGCAAGAACCATTCGATTTTATGTTAAACGACGCGATATCGCTAAGCTTTCCTTCGCTTTATGGAATATCGCGTCCCTCGCGTCTGCGTATGTTCGCCCGCGAACGTTTCCCAGACGCAGCCACTTTCCAGATTGCTAAATTTGTTACGCGCATGTGGTTCTGGAAAACGAAGTGCAACGAAAGTGCAGGAGCTTCCAACGGAAATCGAGTGCTAACAAATTATCGACGCTCGCGTACAGGAATTTCCGGAATTTCCGTATTTCGTGGCGGCCATTGCCAATGACTATGGCGGGCGTGGAACATGAAATCCCGCTTGTTTTCCCGGAAAACATTAATCTTCCGAATGTCGATTTTCCGTGGCGAGCTTAGCGTAGAATAGGAGGGGAGATGTGTTTATTAAAGAAAAACTTTGGCGCGACTCATTCTTTTTGCCATCGTCCTTTTTACTTTTCGCACAAATTAATATACCAATTTTAGCGAGATTTAGGTATAACGCATGATAACATTTATGTAGATTATATCGCCCACGCGGCTTTTCCTCTCATTGCTATACCAACCGATAAGAGTAATAATAACCCGATATAGATTTCATGTAAATTTCAGGTTTCATTTCGATTAATCTGTAATCAATGTTGAACGGTTGTATGTTCATTCATGGTGATCGAGCCGATCGCGATGGAAACTCGCGAGGCGATACTTTCCGAGTACAATGGCTTCCTGCACCTCGTCCCAATGATATTGGCCTCAACAAAATAATGAATAAATTGAGCGTGGGTCAGAATAAAAATATAATCGTCCGCCGTACGTTCATGATTCACGTTTCATTATCCTATTAGATCCAATGGACGGGTAGCAGAAGATAGGCTCTCCTCTTCCTTCCTCCTGCGGCATCTCCATCTCCCTTTCTCTCTCTCTCTCTCTCTCTCTCTCTTTAACGTTTGCGAGCGCATTTATTCTTTATCATAGGAACGTCAAGAGAGTAAGATTCGGTCGCCCGTAAAAATCGCGTAGCACGTTACGCTCGATCGTTCGCGCCGCTTGCGATCTCCACCGCCAACGTGTGCAGGATAAGAGAACACGAAAAGCTCGGTACCGGAATACGAAGGATCCGCTTTGCGAGTCAATGCGTAGAAATAACGTCTTGGCTAGCCGTAAATGTGGCCGAAGGGATGCAAGAGATACCGAGATATGATAGTGGACGGTGAGCGTATATTTTTGAAATAAAAAAAGTTACACGGGCAAGAATATAAAACACGGATTTTATTCTTACATTAGGGTTGCGCCCCGAAATACACCTACGCGTGACGTGAATAGTCGAATTGCACAAAACGACGACGTTTCGTTCGAGATCGATGCGTTTGCAATGACGAAACACGTTCGATTTTTAATAAAACTCTCTAGGAGAAGAAAAATATCGGAGACCGGCCGTCACGACTAAAAATACGAACCTGTGCTTAAGTTCCACGACTTTCCCGATGCTTATAGAGGCCGCTCCTAGTTTTCGAATCAATTAGAGCAGTTTACTTGACAAACGATGAACGCACTCGACGCGAAGTTTACTCTGCCGGACTTACGGTCCGAGCGACCTCACAGCGTACACACAAAAGAATCATACGCCGTGTGTGGACGGGCGTGCGCTCGTGTTCATCATCCATTCTCATTCGTAAGTACAGACTCCTGACTCGATTTATCGCGTCATCTACCCTAATACTATACTATATATGGTCGAGCGAGGAAAATGTCGTAGCTTGCTCTGTCGTTTGTCTACCATCGTCATTTCTTATTTCTAACGTCTTTTCTTTTCCTCTCTCTTTCTGCTTTGCCATTCGACTCCATTTCTAACGTAACATAGGTAAGACGCGTCATCGGAACCGACCGTCCATATTTCTACTTTTATCAAAGCTCCGAGCTTTCACCATACTACGTGGCAGGAGAGCACCTAAAAGACTTCGATTCGGTGATCCAAAAATATATTTCTGAAAGGCTCTAAACACCGAGGTCACGAAAGCATCCTGCGAAAAGAGTCTCCGGTCACTGTCGTTTCTTGCGACCGAAAGCTCGCTCCTCGTTTATTCATGTAACCTCGGCACGTTCGCGAATCCCACGAGATCACCACTGAGGGTGAAACTTATTTCAAATAGGGTGACACGTTTACCATCTCTCTTTCTCTCTTTTTCCTCGCACATACCTACACGCATATATACACACCTGCTTCTTTGATCGCATAGTTCGCCTGAATGGACTCGAAAAGCATAGGTAAGCGTCGAGCTTTTCGAAGATTCGGCGTCTCGCGATTCACGAAACTCGAGTAAAAGACGGTGATTTATGTTTCTTAGCCAATCGTTCTTTTTCTCGAGGCTTGGCGATACGAGAACGTTGCATCGTGAAAGTGCTTTTCATATAAGAGCAAAAAGGACGACGAGTCTCATCGATTTTGAGAAACATGTCAAATTCCCCGTAACCGTCCATCCTAATTAATTCATGCGAAATGCGTAGGCGTCGCTTATGTTAGATGTCGAACATAATCCGCACGGTAGGGAATACGGCTTTAATTCGGTCTAATTCGAGCGAGTAACGAGATACGTATCCAATGAATACAAAGTCGAGATAGTAAGTATTGATATTAGAACTCGATTAATTAATTCCCCGTTTTTCCATTTCGCATCGATTACACGAAAGAATTTTAATTGATATCGAAGGGATTTCATCGTATTAAAAGCGATCAATTATACCGGACGAAAATTTGTTTATTATTCATTAACGTGTTATTACGTTGCAATTGGAAATTCGTTTGCCCAGCATGCGTACACTTACATCGAGTCCGGAGCGTATCACAAATATTATTCTCACGGTAGTTAGGATAATTCGTGGGCAATTAGTAATTTCTATTGAAACGCACGAATGGGTTTCGATGCGTGCGTTGCTTTAACGTATACCGGTTACCGCGTCGTTCGAAAATACCGTTGCTTTCGTGAAATCAACACCCTAGCCCGCGAGCGTGTACCAACCTACCTATTGGGCGTTCAGATTCCACCCGTAAAGTTTTACGAGAAAAACTTTCCCCATTTTATGTACATCTCGCCGTTATCAGCGGCTTCGCGGATTTTCTTTACAAATTCCCGGCCTTCGCTCGGGCGTAACGTAACGTAAGGTAAACGGGCGAACTCTTTTTTATGATCCTTCATCGACGAAGACACAGGTGCGAGAGAAGCAAAAAAAACAGAGAGAGAGACGAGAAGAAGGCTGAAGGAAATTTATAAATGATCCCCGAGACAACGAAGACGTTAAGAAGAAAAACCATTTTTCATTTTACTAGCATGCTGCTCCCAGCCTGTATACGCCCGTACATGCAAGTACTATGTATGTAGGTACATTCGACGAACGGATCGATAGCGGAATAGGTAGATCAACACCGTGCGACCCTATGCTTTTCCCTTCTCTCTTTTCTTCTTCTTTTTAGAAACAAAATCGCGCCATTAGCACTTTTTTCACCCTCTGCGTCACGCCGAAAGTGAAGAGGGAGTGAAAAGTCACCCCTCCCTCTCACCTGTCAGCCGTGTACTTCGTCATCCAGCGCGTCTGTACTTCGTGTACATTTTTTTCTATCTCTCTTTCTCTCTAGCAATAAATAACGATTCTAATTACATATAGCACGGAGGAGGATGCGGTAAAGAGTATGCACGGGTAGCGGATCGATAGACCGTTCCGTATCGTCTCGTAAATCGTATGATCTTTCTCTCTATGTTTTAGAACTCTTTAGAAGCGCCGCGGAGGCTGGACCTCTGGATATAGTGAAGCTTCGCAAGGGAGACAAGCTCCTGAACATTTCGTGTCACCTACCGGCGAACACTCCTGACACGCCCTATGTTCTTCAGGTAAGATCCCTTCATTTTAATCTCGTATGAATTTGGAGTGATTTTTTAAAGGAACGTTCGTCGATATTCGAATTACGCGTTACTATCGAGTATCATGTTCGGAGTAATCCAGCTTGCATCGAATAGTTCGGTGCATGCTTAATTTGCTTCCGTATAATCCGGTTCGATAAGCACGTTGGTACGCAGCACAACTCGGTTTGTTTTGTACTGTTACAAACCGTTCAATGGCCCGCGAATCGTGCACTGTAAGCATCGAATCTACGATTAACGGCATGGACGTTTGTATCGGCCGATTGTATCTCGATGCAATAAGTTGTTGAGCATCGATTTACTTCGGATGAATTATTAACGAAATCTAATCCAGCTCGCTTACGATTATGTTCGAAATATGTTATCATTCGGAATTTACACGGAAGTATCATAGAAAATATAGGTAAGGTGTATATACATATGTACCTATGTACTTACTAAAAAAAAAAGAACAGAATAGAAAAAAGACAGAACTTCGTGGGGTGTACGAGAAGAAAGAAAAACCGTGTCGATGTAAGAGCACGACGTTTTTATTCAAGGTCGTCGGGGCTCACCCTGCCTCCTCCGGGATGATGGAGCTGGAGGTCCTACGAGCACTCGAGAGTCGCGTGGCAAGCCTGGAGCGAGAACTACGCGAGCACCAGGAAGCCATTTGCACGTCACCACCGTTGGCACTTCGGGAACTTAAAAGGCAGGTCGACAGCTTCAAGAACAAGCTCGAGACCACCGAGCATCTCAGCTGGCTAGGTGAGTGTACCAAGAGTCGAGAAGCTATGTTAGAACCTTTAAGCTTAGACCTCTCTCTCTCTCTCTCTCTCTCTCTCGAGCTTTTTAAAGCTTGCAAAAGCTCCTAGACGACGAGTGGTTGCCATTCGCGATCTTCGACGCTGACGCGACGTAGTCGTCGATATACGTTCGTCAAGTTAGGGGAATTATTACATCAAGCGTGTATTGAAATTTTCTCTCTCCTCCCCTCCCCCTATTTCACTCTGTAAATTACATGTAATGAGCAAAGTTTCAAAGATTTCTCAGCGTTTGACTAGAGACTATCTTGATTATATTAGACGTATTATTTAGTGTACAGCGTTGGGGTACTCGAGACCACGTTAAATCACTATAGTTTTCATCTAATCCCGTAACGATCGTCGAGTGAAATTATTTGCCACATGGCACACGCGTTTCCTCTTTAAACTTAATTGATTCAGCTCGTTACCAAGTTGCGACTTTAAAATTTTTGAAGTGACAAAGTCACTTCTCGTTCTCCCTTTCGTCGATGTTCGACGGCCAAATCTTGCAGCTAATTATTTTTTTGCCTGGATACAAAGGATTTCGATAAAATTCCATGGAGCGCGTCAAAGCGTTAGCGGATTAAAGATAAATACGAGAGCGTTGGTGCAGTCAGAAGCATTTCCCTTCTCGTTTGATTGATTCGTTGCTATTTTCGAGAATCCTACTCTTTATCTCTCTCTCTCTCTGTTTCGCGCGCATGTGTGATTTCTAATAATAAATCATAAAATGTAGAAGAGATTGATCTGCCCACTCGAAAAAACGAGCGAAGCTTATAAAAAATGAGAAATTTGTTTAAACATTCGACATTCCTCGCGTTTCATACAAATATCAATTTTTTATCGACGATAAAATAGCAACTAATAAATTTATAATACAGAAACTTGGCGAGTAGGTACATACTCACGCGCATCACGAATTTTGTATACTTTTTTTATTTTAACACAAAGTTCCATTTGACCTCGGTGATTGGCTGTAGAACAGCACATGCGTACGATCGAATAAACAATCGGGAGTTCGCGGCTGGTCGAGTAAATATTTACTCGGCTGCTAGGAATCGTCCTAGCTATTCCTATCTTCGACGTCCTCCAGGCAACTTAGCATTTATATTTGACAGGTTAGACTTTCTTCTTCGAGAAACTCCTGTTCGGAGAAGCCCCCTTTTGAGATGTCGAATCGAGTTCTATATAGAATGGTTACTTCGACCACGAATAACGGGAGTAATCAGTGTCGAACGTCTTTTAACGGTCTTTCTCCGTCGGCTTAATGATCGTCCCTAACTACTTGGAAATATTATCGTAAGCCAGCGTTTTAAGCGAATTCAATAGGTATCTTTGAAGATCGTTATTCCACAACGCAGCTTTGTAATCCCCGTCATTTTCAGGTTTCTACAAGCAACTTCCAGAACCTATTTCCACGGAAGCATGCCGGAGGTTACAATATCGTCGGAAGAGCGACGGTTTAAAACGAAAAGTGCAAGAAAAGTTCCTCAGCATCTGGTAAGTCGATGAACTTTAAACTCGGCTCACTTCGTCCATCGTTTTATACTCTAAACGGACAAACGTAATCGCTTGCCGAGTAACGAGTCTACCTACGAAGGTATTTAATCTTCATAGAGAAACGAGAGATAGTTTTATCGCGTCAAAGTCGAGCACCCGGGATTTTCACGCGTAATCCACCTAGATATTGGGGTAACGTTCGCGATAGAAACCACTCGGAGGATTAAAATCTTGTACGATATCGATCTGTTATCGCTTGCTCGTTGAAAATTGTCGTTCGACGCGACAAATTGATAGGAGTGGTGTGTAATCCCGGTGTTGCGTGGTGGGACATCGGAATCGTCATATTTAGCTGGTTAAACTGGGGGGTCACTGCGTTCGATTGGAATACTACCGTAGAGAGGATGCACTTGTATTTAGGATGGGTCATCAGGCGCGGTGGCCCAAGATGATTAAGCGACGGTGATAATCCTATCTATTAAACGGCAATACGTCGCTGTTTCCAGTTATATCGTCGTCGATCTGCCACGGTGCGGACGAGTCCTCTCTCTCTCTCTCTCTCTCTCTCTCTCTTTCTCTCTTGTTGTATGTATATATGCGTGTAATTGCTATAATTAAGAGGCTATTCAACGTTACGATTCTCTAAACGATGCTGCACGAACGCATGCATCGATACGCCTCGTATCGCTTTGACGTGTTTCATATTGAAAATATATAATACTATTTTTATAAATCAAATTCTAAATCATGCCGCTCGAATCATAGCCATCGGGGAAATCGCGAGAATACCGAACGACGTTGATTCGCGATTATTGAATTCGATCTGACGCGAATTCGTGGCTTTCAATCCTTTCAATTCCCCTTGACAATTGAAAAGCATGTTTATTTTGAGTAGCATGCTTATCATTCTCTCTCTCTCTCTCTCTCTCTCTCTCTCTTTCTCTTTCCATACAAAATATAGACGTCATTTTTGAAGAAATCACAGCCGAACATCGAAATGGACGAGATCAAAGGCGGAAAGTACTCGTGGTGGAATTCTCTTTTCAACGTTACTTCATCGTGAAACATCGTCCTCGTGCATTATCGAAATCTTTCGATTCGGAATCTAAGTTTGTTAGGAATCGTCTTGGTGATATGCACGAAACGTTCCAATACGAATCGAAAATCGCGAAGGAAGTAACATTCCTTGGATTCGTCGTGCAACCGGCCAGAAAAGATTTTGGGCGTTCGCCAATCTTTCTTTTCCATGGTGCAAAATTTATATGTTCGTCTCAAGGACCGCGAAGCGGATACGTCGTTAAGTTTTAAAAATATGTGCGTCGTCGTCGTCAATGACCAAGACTGTTGAACGAAAACACGTGTTTCAAGGATTTCGTTTCCCCGTTTGTATGCGACACGGGGCAATCTTCGCATCGCCGGCGCCGTAACGATCGAATTTTTTTTTTTCTTTCTCTTATATTTTTTGTTACGGCGCGGAGTTCAAGAAGAAAGAGAAATATTACCCTTTGCTGTCGTTACATCATCGTGACTCGCAAATACCGACGATGCGAAAAGATTCGAGAGAAGGAACGAGGAAAAAGCCAGATGAAAAAGAGCGGAGCGGAGAATTTTCCAGCTACGAACTCGTCGTTTAATTTTACTAGTGCGCCTTTACGTTTTGTCGTTTGTAAAAAAAACTCTCGTAACGTAGTTGCCCCTCACGCTTTGGCTTTTCTCTCTATCTCTCTCTTTCTTTCTGGTCGATTCGACGTTACCCGTGTCTCGTCTCGCTTTTCAAGAGAACTTCAGAGAGAGAGAGAGAGAGAGAGAGAGAGAGAGAGAGAGAGAGAGAGAGTGGTACAACGATACATCGTACTCGTTTTTTAGCTTCTCCATAGCAGCTTCTTTTTGTAGGAGGATCCGTTACAAAAGCGGGGACACCGTTTGGCTAAAGCGATCCGATAAGACTACGAGATATCGAAAGTTTTTGCGTGAAAATTACGCCAAGCATTAGCTTCGTTTTTCTTGCACTCGTTTCAACTCGCTACTACAAAGTTCGTTTGTAATAGGTACGTAGAGTACGGTGAAACGTAGAAGACATTACTTTCTTTTTTTGAAATTTCTATCCAAGGAATAAGATCCGCTACATCGTACGGTAGAATGCGAGCTTAAAGTATAATGTAGCGATGTAACAACGATCGGTCGTCTTCCCGAAAGCTCACCGAAGCAATTATCATCATCTTTCGGAATCCAATAGCATCCATAGTAGTTTCCGGGAAATATCTTCGTTTAAAATGAAGCTCGGCTTCTTCATGGAAAATGGTAATTTGACGAAGCCCAGAACAACTCGGGGAATCTTAAAATAGGAGCTTTTGCATATGCATATCTCAGCAATCTCGTGGAATGCGGTTGTTACGTAGCACGCGCTCCTTCGCAGATATACCTTTTGCTACGGCTTTCGCGTATCCTTCGCTGGTTTATATCGATTTATGCAACTTTCGTGAAATTGGCATCTTGCCATGGATCCGATACCAAAGACTTTACGTATATATGTACATACGAGATCGTGCAACCGCCGCCCTTTCTCACGTGTTTCTTAATTGATCGTTCTTTTACGCCACGTACCCTTCACTCGTGTACACGACTTTAAACTTTGAAACGTTTAAAGCGAGATGCACGATCTATCGACCGTTGTCGTATTTAGCCACGTATTACTATAAACTCGCTACCTTAAAACTTGTTTATTCGGAAAGCCAATAGTGCAAAAGCTTGTAATACAATTTTTAGCCAAGGGAACCCGAGGGAGTTAAGTTTCAAAGGGTCGATAAATTAATTACAACGCTACGTAAGCTTCACTGGCTCACTGGAAAATCGTACGACTCGTGAATTATCGGTAAACGAATGGAGTATTCGTTGCTCGCTTTATAGTTCCATCATTTCCGCATTTCACATCGTATTTCAATTAATTATAGTCGTTGATAGGAATTTCCTCGAGATTTTTACCAGTGTCGACTCTCATTAACGAATCATCGCTCGTTAGGAGATAAATTTAAGTGTACGCACACGAAGTTACGAGATCACAAAGTGCATCCGCTATTAAGAGAACGCAGATAACAAAGCGGTCGAACAAGAGAAGAGGAAGAGAGCGAAATACTTCGGCTTACGTTAGATTCAACGTAAATGGTTCGCGCGGGATCGAAATTAATGAACTAAAGCGGAGATCAAAGATTCGAGATCAAAGATGCAATACGGTTCCTGTCATCCTCTTTACGCGAAAGATACAAGCGCTGTCTGTAACGACTCGTCCTTTGTCTTTCATCTTGCAAAGTGTTATCCCTCGTGTAGGATTTTTTAACGACGCGACGCGCTTTTTACGATTAATACTTACATCGATAGAAATCAAAACGGAAACGACATAACTTTTTTTCGCGTAATAAAATTTCGAGATAATTGTCGAAATAGAATTTGTTTACAGAAGGACGCTCTGAAAAATTATTACGCCATTAAAATCGGTGGTAGTAAAATGCTCAGCGGTGGTAGACACAGTCGTCGTATAAAAGTTAAGGAATTTCTTTACCGATCGTCGTCGTCTTCGTCTCGCATCTCGGCGGACATTTCCATCTTTCCGGACGAGACTCGAACCGTGTTAAAAAATTCAGAATGAAACGCGTTACGAGTTTCTCGCACGTATTTCTCGAGCCGCTCCTGGGAGTGACGTCGAGCAGATGACAAGATAAATTACGTTACGAAAGACGGATACTTCTTACGACGTGGTTATTTCGTTGGTAGATATAAAGGCAGCGTGGTTTATTCGTATAGTTGTTTTATTTAGAGTATACGGAAGTATTGCTATAAAAAGCGAGAAATAAATGAGCCCGAATTGGGTACGCGAAGCGAACAGTTCGTAGCGTGGAATTCGGTGAAGTAACGATGTACGGCACAACACGCGTGTATTCCCGTTGAAATCCTTGCTAGGCTGTATGGAAACGCCGGAGACTCACGAGAAAGCATTTCCTAGGCGATTAAGCTCGGTGACCATGGTACTTTATCCGAGATTACAGTCGTACCATGGGACGTAAATTGAATCTCGAAATGGATGGACCTACCTTCATGAACTCGCCCAGAATGTACACATATATCCCAGTGGTCGGTGAGACGCCTCAATAATTTATCTTCCCATCGAGACTTTTAATATATTTTCTTTTTTAATAAACGTTACTCTCAGAGCTTCGTTAAAAAGTGTAAATTTTAATACCAATTCTAATACCTCGCTATCGTATATTTATTAGCATTACGTAGATAGGTACATATATTTCTCGCGTTAATGAGAAAATCGTACGTGCGGCAGTATTCGAAAAACTCGATTAAAAATCTTTTGAGCGAAGCGTAAATTAATTAACGTTATTATTATTACATATATTATATTTTTTAAACGTTAATTCATCTGTAACGCGTTTTTTAAATTTTCAGTACCTACCGACCACGGTAATCATTATTATCATCATTATTATTAAAACATTAATCATTCATAATACACATAAAACATTAATCTTTTAAAAATACACAAAGGGCGTTTTCGAGAAACGTTTTCCGCCGTTTCTATAACCCAGCTATAAAAGTCGCGTGCGTTTACATGCGGAAACGTAACGACGTTGCGTCTTGTTGGCGCGTATCACCCGGCACCAAACGTAAATACGAGGGACGTAGGTACAAACATACGTATATATGTATATGTACTACGTACGTACGTACTCGCGTTGAAAGGAGCTAGTGGCGCAGCACTGCACTACACTCGACGTGTAAATCCTGCTGTCGGTTCCGGGTCATCCGTAATCCGAGGATTCTGTGCTCTCTCTTCCAACCGCTTATCTTCCCGCACTCGATTCAATACGGTGCGTTAGATATGGCTCTCTAGTTTTCCGTAATTCACCAGTGTTTCCTTCTCGATAACCATCGAAACGAGGAAAGGATGCTTCGTTGAGGTGACGTTTTCGCACGAGGGGTCGCACCTCCTCGCGATTTCTCCCCGCCAAGACAAATTCGATTCCGATATTTTCGGCTTTTCATAATTCCGCTTTCTGTTTTTCATTTCTTCCGTTTTTTGACAGTTTCTTTTTTCACGATGGGGCCCCAAGAAGAAGAGGAGTGCAATCGTGGAAGGAGGAGACGACGTTACGAGAATGTACGCGACCGAGACCCTCCAATCCTTCTTTTCCGCGAATCTCACGCTTTCCTGAATATGATACGACCGAGTCTTCCTTCTTTCAAAAATACTAGCGACAACCTTACGACCTTTCCGAGAATATAGGACACCCCGCGAAACGACCATTTCGTTACGAACGAATCTCGGGGATGAGAAACGATTTGCGAAATCTGAAAGCCTCGAGCCTGCGATATTATTTATCGTCGACCCGTACCTACTCCCTTTTCCGATTACCGCGATAAGCATCGTAATTTCGATAATATCTAAACGGAGCGGTAACGATATTAGATAATAACGATGATAATAATAACAATAGTGTGCTTAATGGGGAATGAGATTAATTGAAATCGACGTGCCATGACTAAACGTTCGGAGGAAATTTATAATACAGTAAATGGAAAATTTACTCGAGTCCTCGCGCGATGTTTTTGCGAGGAATAAAATCAAGTTCGTGGAAGAGCGGGAGAGGGAGCGGCAGGGAATATTCATTTTGTGAGCGGAGCGCTGTAAACTCGACGCTATAACGTAACTTTATTTTCAGTGCGCGATCGTTGAGAGAAATGATTCGATGATGGCGGGAAAATTGCATCGCTCGTCCGTGCAACGTAAGACGGTGGCGTACGGTTATTTTAAATAAAAGCGAAAGATTCTAAAGCTATTCGTTTAACTCGTTCTTTCTTCTCGCCAACGAAATTATTCTTTATCGACGTTGACGTTAAAAAACAAAGAAAACTAGTACTTAAGTATTGGTTTATGTATTGTTGTGATCATCATTATCATCGAAAGCATCTTCTTAATCGTCCTCGCGAGATACTTCGATGGCAACGTAAGCTCCTTAACGTTACCGCGAAATGCCATTAAGCCACCGTTAGCCGACTAATAATCCAACCTGGCGTACTAATAATGGCGACCGTCGCGAAGCGTGCATTACCGTTATATCAACGCGATTTCGCGTGGCAACCTACATAAATGCGGATTGCTAATTAGCGAGGTGGTTCGTAAATAAGCGTAGCTACTTGTGCTAGCAGCACGCGTTCGCAAAATAACGTTGACTATCATCTCTCTTTCTCTATCTCTATCTCTATCTCTATCTCTGTCTCTTCTTTGCTTTTTCCGCTCTCATTCGACTCTAATCTCGCGTCCCTTGACCTTCCTAGCTCCTAGTCTTCTCCTAGCCTCCGGGCTTCGTAGTGCAAAGAAAAAGTTTGCGGCGAGGCCGTTATTTGTCGCTGGATAAACAAAGACTAGAATCATTCTTATTTTAGCATCGCGGATAGCTCGATCGTGTAGGAGTAAGGTCGGAGCTTTTTCCCCGGAGAAATTCTCTCGGTTAAGGCGAAAGATACTCGATTTAATATCGACAGATTGGAAATGATTGAAAACGGGATACGGCGAGTCATTGCGCGATGAAACGTCGATAATGTTTAGATATATGACGGAGACTACGTATTAGGGATATTAATCGTGCTCTTCGAGATCGATAAGTCGCATATACATATATGTATGTGTGTGTGTGTGTGTGTGTGTGTGTATGTAAGTATATTAGTGACGTCGTCTAATTAATGGCTTCGGCTTGATCGACGAAAGTAATCTCGTTCGTTCGCGATCGTTATCTCCATTGAAACGTTTAACTCGAACGAAGGCACGAGGAATAAAACGAGTATCGTTGACACGCGGAACGTTCTCCGATAACGCATATAAGATTTAATCAAACGCGTCTTCGTACGCGATCGTTTCAGCGACGTGGCGATGTCACCGAGCGTTCGAGAATGGCTTCGCTCTCCGGCCTTCGATGCCCGACAATGGGAAGACGAGGAGCTCCTTTTGATGCTGCAAACGATGTTCGTCGAGCTCGACCTACCCCAAAAGTTCAACATTCCCTTATCTGTTCTGAGGAACTTCCTGTACGAGGTCTACATAAACTACAACGAGGTGCCATTCCATAACTTCCGGCATTGCTTCTGCGTCGCGCAGATGGTAAAATTTATCTTCTTTCTATCATAAGCGTCAAACTTCCATCGATGATTATCGATAATAATAATTCAAGTATATATATATAGGCTGAGGTATCTAAAACAGGCTAGTGGTAAGAGGAAAAAATACTGTAGGCACAACTTGCTTGGTTGTAAGGGGATTATAATATAGATGGAGGTGTAGAACACATACGATGATAGTACGTAAAAAGATATATCATTGTATTAAAAAAATGAAGTTGACGGGTGGCTTGTTTGAAGTGCCTCGCTCTCTATACACATGCACTTATAATTTCTAACGATATTGACAGATGTACGCGATAGCTTGGGCGGTGGATCTGCCGTCGCGGATCGGTGACCTCGAGGTCTTCATCCTGATCGTCTCTTGCATCTGCCACGACCTCGATCATCCGGGTTACAACAACATCTATCAGATAAACGCTCGGACGGAACTGGCCCTGCGCTACAACGACATCTCGCCCCTGGAGAATCATCACTGCTCCGTGGCCTTCCGCGTTCTAGAGGCACCGGAGTGTAACATCTTGGCGTCCTTGGATTCCTCGACCTATAGGACGGTACGCGAAGGTATCATAAGGTGTATTCTTGCTACCGACATGGCCAGGCACAACGAGATACTCGCGCAGTTCATCGACGCCGTGCCGGATTTCGATTACACGAGCAAAGCCCATATCAATCTGGTGAGGCCCAAAGATTTATTCATCTTCTCGTTGTTCTTTCGACTAATAATAAGACGGATTATTTGTTAAATAGCAGATATATTAACCAGCTACTTCGTGGTATGAGCTTTTTAGACAGGACTCTTAACCCGAGTTTGTTTTTACGTAGCTATCGATGATCCTCATAAAGGTTGCCGACATCAGTAACGAGGCTCGGCCTATGGAAGTCGCGGAACCGTGGTTGGACAGGCTGCTTCAAGAGTTCTTCAAGCAGAGCGACGCGGAGAAACTCGAAGGGCTTCCAGTTACTCCATTTATGGACCGTGATAAAGTGACAAAACCCTCGTCGCAGTGCAGTTTTATCGGCCTAGTTCTTCTCCCGCTCTTCGAAGCTCTCGGCGAGCTGTTCCCAGAACTTCAGGTAAAACCCGTCGCGGTCTTTAGCGAGAAAATCGATAATGCTTCTCGCGTATGTAGCTACGCGCAGTTACTAATACGGTGGCGAGCGATTTGAGTAAAAAAGAAAAAAAAAGAATATAATCTTTCCTCTTCAGGATCTCATTGTGCGACCGGTGAGAGAAGCCCTCGAGTATTATCGGAGATTGAATGAAGCGGCAAAGGACGAGCGGTATCATCGAAAGAGCGTCGTCGATCTTGGCGAATCGACCCCATCGATAGCACACGTTGGTAA
Source organism: Odynerus spinipes (assembly GCA_032403825.1). NCBI lineage: Eukaryota > Metazoa > Arthropoda > Insecta > Hymenoptera > Vespidae > Odynerus > Odynerus spinipes. Next base: position 4,490,443 of record JAIFRP010000021.1, on the reverse strand, counting down.
CACCGGGAGTTCGACCGTCATAAAATCGACCTCCTCTCACAGCATGCGTTCGAAGCGTTCCGGTGGTACGATCCACTCGAGGTCACGTTCGACCGAGGACGACATCACGGACAACTTGACGATCGAGGAAGCGGAGAACATCGAGAGCTCGGACCCCGAGACGGCGACCGAGGTCGAGATCAGCGAGAAGACGTTGAAGTTTAAGATTTCGACGGAAGGGACGACGATGGGATCCGGACCACACTCCGGTAGGAAGAGTTATCCCGGTAGTCGAAAGGGTAGCAGAGAGAAGTCTTCTCTCGATTATCACAATCACGACCTGGCGCGTGCCGTGCGAGAGCAACACGAGCGCGAACGAAGACGCAGTCGCGGCGAGAATAATCTCGGTAGTAATCTGAGCTCGCCGGTTAGCGCGCGATCGGCAGAGGGTGGTAAGATCCTCGAGGAACTCGAGCGAGACAATTCCATCTTCTTCGACGAGAAGTTCAATGAGATTCAGGTCGTCGAGGGTAACGGTAACGTCTTCGGCGAGTCACGCGCCGCTACGAGGAACAGCTTGAAGAAGATGTCGTCCTCGGGTGCAGATCGGAAGGATACTTCGAGCGTTGGACGAGACTCGTCGATGGTCGCCGGCTTACGTTGCTCCTGCGACGACAAAAGCAACCCCAACAACCACAAGTCGTTGCTGTCGCGCCTGAGAAACTTCACGGATCGCTTGAGCATTAGTTTCGACTCCAAAGATTCACCTAGTCCAAAACCCACGAAACACGTGGCGAAAAGTCTGAATAAAAGCAATTCCGTGAGCAGCGGTACGTCCGGCTCAACCAGGCAACATCACGAGATCCTGACCATCTGCAAGCGATGCAATCTCAGTAAGATACCGATGGGCAAGGAGAGTACCAGAAAGATCGCTACCGTGGTAGAGTTATCGGCGGTGGAAAAGAGAGCCATGACTTTGCCAAAGGTTAGGAAAACGAACGATTGCAAGAACAAAGGCTGGAAAACGGTCTTCGCGAAGGAAAGGAAATCATCCGCGTCGTTGGAGGTTCTACCGGCCGATGAAGCGGAGACTTCGATCGAATCGTTGAAGCATCGAAGGAATCTCTCGAATCCCGAGAGAAAATGTTTGGTCAAGGGCCAAAAGAGTCTCGACATCGACATCGAGTTCAGAGAGATCGACGTGCGTCCGACGAACAATCAGCAACGAAAGAAGCCAGAGATCATCGTTAATCCGGACAGCTCGCCTTGCCGAGTGGACGACGAGGATTTGGGTAAGATCGAGATCAGACGGAGCTCCGCTAGTATGGAGGATATTTCGAAGATCACCAAACAAACCGAGGGCGTTCTACTGGGCTCGTTGGAAGCGAAGAAGGCGGAAGACCTTCAACATACCGGTAGCCTAGACTCGATGCTTTGCAAGGAATCGGTAAAAACCATTAAGAAGGTGAACGCGTTTTCGTCTCCCGCCACCTCGAAGAAATCCTCGCCGGGTCTCTTCTCGCGTTTCAAATCCGGCATGAGTATCGACAGCACGAGGAGTAACAGCAACAGCGGTTCCTTGCACGATCAACAGGGCTCTCAACAGTCTCAAACCGGCTGGATATCGTCCTTGACCGCGAGCTTCCGGCCAAAAAGGCAAACAAGCGATTTGGCTTCCCATCAGCAACAGCAAACGCCACCGCCACCACCCAGATCGCCCAGTCGCGAAGAGATCAAGTGATACGTCCTGCAGGTCGATCAAGAAGCCGAGAGGGAGGGTTCCTCTACCTCGTCGTCTCGTCGAGAATGGTGGACCCGCCAACCGTTTTGCTGCAACAGCTAATAATCGAACGCTACGAGTACAACGAACTCTCGAATGTCTTCTTCTCTCTTTGGCTCGCGATCGACCGCGAATTATTCCATTTGCCAAACCACTACCAAATCTTTCCCGGAGTTCCTCCGATTCGGACGTGGTATTACGCGTGGATCATTGCTACGTTAGAAATCGAGAAAATTTCACGTGGAGACTATGACGGTCACTCCAAATTTCCCGTAACGAAATATCATTGTACATTTCGGCGTCGCGCGGTGTCACGATATTATACATTGTACGTTTGCGAATCGTGGAGAAGTAAGATGAGAAAAAAAATTCTCTTTTTTCTTTCTTCCTTTTCGTTTGAAGGAACGCCAGGAACGTCGCGTATATCTCTCCACGACGGAGGAACGCGAGAATACGCGATACATAGACTATTTTATTTATTGTCAAATCATGGCATAGCCTAACGAGTAAATATCAATGTTGTTCGTTAAATAGATGCGCGTATATAGATATATAAATATACGGAAAAACTAGGTGTAAAAAAAAACGGTCGTAACTGTACCGGACTGCATATCCGGTGTACGCATACGTGTGTCGCTTAAGCGCGCGATTTACGCATGTGTGTGTGCGCGCGCGCGCGTGTGTAGCTATGTATGTATATATATACACACACGGAATATACATATATGCGGAAATGAAGAACATTATATATATATATATATACATAGGAATACGCGTATTAGTTAGATAGAGAAGAAATATCGATTCGTAGGCGGATCGGTCGTATCGACCTTTGCCTTTTACGAAAATCGAGTTACGAGCTAGCGAACGTCGGAGATTTGCGTTCGCCGTTGCGAGGGTGAAAACCGATTTTGGCGAAAAAAAATTGGGTGGAAAGAGGTGTGAGGGTGGGAAGAGAGAGAGAGAGAGAGAG
>JAIFRP010000021.1:4424619-4434896 GCA_032403825.1 Odynerus spinipes | reverse complement strand
AGAGAGGAAAAAATGAGGGAGTGAGAGCAAAAAGGAAAGAGAGGGAAGGAGTGTCGCATTCTGTATGCAAAGTGCACGAGTCGAGGACTCGCTTCCTCGCGTGGAAAAAAGGATATCGTAAAAAAATGCAAGGTTACCCACATTTCCTTTTTTATTCGGCCAAGAGCGACTTCGTGGCCGGAGTCGGGGTGCTGCCGAAGTAAGCGCACGCGAAAGAGAGAGAGATAGAGAGAGAGAGAGAAAAAGGGAAGGAGAGAGGGAAGGATAAAGGAAGAGAAAGAATCAAGGTGGGGGTGGGAGAACGGAGGAACGTAAGGCAGAGGGATCCGATGGTGAGATAGAAAGAGAGAAGAATAGAGAAGAATCGCTGGATCGTCCCTTATCGGCCGATAATACCTTCGCGATATTTTCGTAGCCCCAACCTAAATGGTTCGCTTATATTCGACAATAAAGTTCGACCGAAAAGTTCGGTTTATTGCCTTCCGAATCGATGGGAATTGGATGTATTTCGATATAACGTTGAAATTACATCATAACGAGAGTTAACGAGACGTATACGTCATTAGGGTAATCAATGAGCGTACATACACCGCTCGTGTTTCCACGTAAGCGAACAATTTCGTACGCTCGTCGATAACACTTTTCTGTTTCTCTTTTTACCATCTTTCCACCCCCCCTCTCTCTCTTTCTCTCTCGAGTAGCTCATTCCGGCTAGTTGAAAAGACTTCATGCGAGAATTAGAAAAAAAGACCGCCGAGAGTACAGTTTTTTTTTTTTCACAAATAAAGGAACGCTCGGCTGATCATCTTGAAGGCTCCCCGTGGAAGCGCGCGTTCTAATCGAAATAAAAACATAAAAAACAGAAAGCGTCACTCGAGCGAAAGAGAGAGAGAGAGTATCGTTCCGTCGAGTGACTTGGACCTAACGCGGAGTAGACGAGGTCGAACGAACGAAGTAACGCGAGTACGCGGAAGGACGAGAAGAATCAAAGTTGCAAAGGGATTAAAAAGGGAAGGTAAGAAGGTCGGATGGCGGCGTACATTTATTCTCTCTATCTCTATCTCTCTTCACTGTAACATTGAACTCTGATCGGGAAACTCTGGAGCGTGAGACCTTGAGAGTTTTCGAAAAATCTTATTCGAACAAAGTTTCGGGAGAGCAAGGACGACGCTACGTCGACCGGAGAGAAGATACATCACAGGATCCTCCTCTCGTGCGCGCGCGCGCGCGTTCTCGCAAGAAGATATAGAGAGAAGAAAGAGAGAACAAGACAGAGAGAGAAATAGAGAGAAAGCTAGAGAAAGAGAGAATAGCTCTTCGTCGCGAGAAATAGAAGAGAGAGGATGAAGAAACACGAGAAGAAGAGAAGAAGAGACGAAAACGTTAAAGAGTGAGAAAGGAGTCAGCGTAGTCCTGCAAGATCCTACGTCGTCCTTCGAGACGACGACGACGGCGACGACGACTAGGAGGAGGACGACCACGACCACGACCACGACGACGACGACGACGACGAAGAGGAGAACGATGAGGTAAAAGTGGGAGCGAGAGGGATGGAGAGGGTGATGCGGAGACGTCGAGAGGGAGGTCCGGAACGCACGGAGATGGAGGTAGTGGGGGTAAGGTGCGCTCCACGTCTCAAATTTGGTTGGCTGTCTCGAGGCGCTCGCAAGCGACTCTCTCTCTTTCTCTCTCTCGCACTCGTCGGGGTTGGGAGGTATCGTGGTAGATCGACCGTGCAATACAAGAGTGAGAGAGAGGGAGAGAGAGTCTCGAGGAGCAAGAGTGGGAGTCTGGTAGAGGTAGGGCGGCGTTCGGCAGAAGGGAGAGAGGGAGAAAGAGAGAGAGTGAGAAGGCGGTAAAAGACGAGAAGGTAGGGAGGGAGGAGCGGTCGAAATAGGAGGAGGGGAAGCGGCGGCAGCGCCTTGGCGCGAGCTGCTCGAGGACTCGAAACTCCGGAATTCCAACCGACAGAACAGTGCCGGCTCTCGTACGACGCGGGTCTGGAGAGTGTGTGAAAAACGGCTCAGGATTGAGGAGCGCGCGCGAGAGAGAGAGAGAAAGGTTGAGTGAGAGAAAGGGACATAGAAAAGAGGAGGGAGTGCGCGAGTGAGCGTGAGAGGGACGCACGAGACCTCGAGGACGATCGAGCTATTTACAAACGCGTCGGTCGAAGGATAAAGCACGGCTGGTGTTATCGGCTAAACCCGCGTCGTCGTCGTCATCGTCGTTTTCTCCGTCTTCTCGTAACACTTTGCGCGCTACTCACCGTTTTTGATTCTGCCGCGTTTGAAACCAACGTGCTGCAAAGTGCCAACGAGGAAAGACAACGGACAATAGGGGTGGACGATATTTTTAAAGGTAGTGGGGATGGACTCTATCGCTATAGTGAGGATCAAAGTGAAAAGTGAAACGATCTCGTGACGACCAATGATCCACGGAAGGGATCCTACTCGTTGGACCGTACGATCGCTCGTCGAGGAGTCCCGCTTCGAGATCAAGGCGAGACAGGAGGAACGCGAGGCCCTCGACATGTGAGAGAGAAAGAAAGAAAGAGAGAGAGAGACTTAGAGAGGGGGAGAGAGAGAGAGAGAGAGAGAGATACGCGTCCATACCTTGCCTCTTCTTTTTTAATTTCATCCCGCTTATTTTTTCTTCCTTTTCTCTTTAACATCACTCCGTTTCTTTTCATTTTTATTACCATTCCGCTCTCGATTTTGATCTCTTCTTTCGGTTTCGAAGGTGAAATAAAATAAAGTACGCGCGCGTGGTTAATTATTGGGAAGACGTCAAAAGACGCGGAGCATATCGCGCGCGCCCGGACGCTCGGCACCGGTGGTCGTACTTTGCAACGACGAATTCGCGATACTTTACGCTCTGGGCCTTCTCTCGTTGTCGTCGCGATAACAGCGAAGGGGTGGGGTGACGATGCTGCTCGCGGCGAATCGGCGGACGTCGCAGAAGCCGAAGCGCTCGAAATTAATCTGGACTTTCGTGACGCGCGTAGGTGCGATCATATGATAAATGTAGAACACGCTGTATCCCCGCCTTTTTCTTTTTTCCTTTCGTCTTTTTTTTCGTTCACATCGGCAACTATCAACATCACCCTGCGGAAAGAGGCGACGCGTCCCTTTTTCGATTCGATTCTCTCGAAGCGTGTCCATGTGCCGCACGCGGAGAAGCCGCAGCTCCTCGACGACGACGATCGCGACAGTAGGAGCTGTTTCGGCAGCAGCTACTCAGAGAAAGCGAGAAAAATAAACACTGTGACATAGAGAGGGAAAGAGAGAGAAATAGAGAGAGAGAGAGAGAGGGAGTGTATGTGTGTGCGAAGAAGAAAGAGATAGAGATAGAAAGACTATTAAAGATTCAAAAGATAATCGCGGTGGATGTGAAAGAGAGGAGAGAGTCGACGGGAAGTCGCTCTTAGCGTACTCGCGCGCGCGAGCGCGAACGCGCGTGAGAGGCACGCGCGCGCGCGCGCGTCCCCCGTGCGCCGCTCTCCGTGTTTGTGTTTTGTGTCGGTGCGTGGCGGTTAGAAGCGGCTCCTCGCTCTCTGTGTACAACGTGCGCGCCCGTTGTTTCCTGTGGAGAACGCCGAACGAGGACGAAACGAAGACAAGGATCCGCGAGAAGAGACGTACGGGATACGAGAAAGAAGAGAGAAATAAGGAGCGTGAGAGTCGAAGGGAGCAGTCGACGGCAATATGAGTGAGATGACGAGTGTCGAGCAGCAGCAGCAGCAACAGCAACAATACGTTGGCGGGAGCTCCAATCCGGAGTATCACTGTAAAGATTGTGGTCTCTACTTCGAGAGCGATAAGAGTCTCGAAGTGCACCTGCGCTACCATCAAGAAAATCTGCTCACGCAGTGGGCGAATCAAACGCAACAGGAGGAGAGCAACAATAACAACAGCAAGGCCGGTAATCATAACAGCGGTAGTCACGCGAATGTCAAGCGAGATAGCGTGACCGCGCCGGCGGACTCGAGCGAGTCCTCCTCGAGGCCGCCCTCTCAGGATCCGTCTTCTTCTCAACAACAGCAGCAGCAGCAGCAGCAGCAGCAGCAGCAGCAACAGCAGCAACAACAGCAGCAGCAGCAGCAGCAACAAGCGAGTCAAAGCTACAATCACTTTCAGACGCCGATGTTCGGCGAAACAAATTACTTCATGCAGAACGACTCGGCCTACATCCTGCCCCATCATTATTCGCCACCTCGAGACGACATTCCAAACAATGGCGGTGCTCCCAGTGGCGGCGGATACTCGCGTTACCATCCGTACCAACATCAACAACATTTTCCTGCAGAACGTACCGGTTCGGTCAGCTCGACGAGTCCGCGAAGTCCGCCGCTTCAATGCGACAAGTGCGGTGCCGTTTACGAGGACGCGAATCAGCTCGGCGAGCACGTTAGGACGAGTCACTCGAACTCACCTAGTGCTTACCCGGGTCAACCGCAGTATCAGCAGCTCGGCGGTAGCCCGCAACAGCAGAATCAGCAGCAGTTGCATTCGTCTCCGACTCAGCCGAGCCAACAGCAGCAGCCGCAGCCGCAGCAGCCGCACGGCTACGAATACAATGGCGGACAATCGATCAAAACCGAGGTGAAGCAGGAGCCCGAGGAGCAGGCCGAGATTCTCGATCTTGATTCTCACAAGGTACAGACTCACAGATACGAAGAGGAGTTGATAAGGCTTCATCATCAACAGCAGCAGGAGTTGCAGATGCAGATGCATCAACAGCAGGTTCTGCAGCATCAGCAGCAAAGGCCAGGATCGCATTCGGTGAGTTCTATGCTGGGCTGGCCACCGGCTGCCCCCCAACCTCACGACTATCATCCAGGCCTTTCGCCCATGGGTCCTATGGATAGCGTTTCGCCGATTCCCGATCAGGGACAATTTCTACGTGGTCAGCATATGCCCGTGGAACCACCTCGGCATCCTGGTTCACCTATTATCAGCAGCACGCAGTCGATGCCGACGCATCAGTTGCCGACGCCTCTTTTGCAGCAACCACCGAAAGCTCCGCCACTGGCCAATCAATCGTGGAAGAGTAACGAGGCGCGACGGCCGAAAACTTACAACTGCACCGCGTGCAACAAGTGGTTCACCAGTTCCGGCCATTTGAAGAGGCATTACAACACGACTCTCCATAAGAATGCCGTGAAGCAGAGCAACCAACCGGATCCGGCGAATCTACCTATAAGCGCGCATCACCATCCCGGGAGGGATAACGGCGGACACGGGAGCGGCAGGGGTAGTGGGCCATCAAGGTCACCTGAACTATCAACCTCGGGGAGTCCCCCAAACTTGATGGCAGGTCCCTCGGGCGAGGCGGCGAGGGGCCTGCTGCACACGCCCACCACCACCCTTTACACCAACAACAGTTCCAACAGCAACAGCAGCAGCAGCAACGAGTCTTCGGCAGCGGTCCTGGCTCAGCAGCAGCAGCAGCAGCAGCAGCAACCACCACCGGGTTCAGCGGCCCACTTGGTCTCCACAATGGTGCCCCTCAGTTCCCCGGCGCAGTCGCCAATGGCACCACACCACCAGCAAATGGGTTCGCCGGTGCCGCAAGTGGTTCACCATCAGCAGCAGCAGCAGCAGCATCACCACCAGCAGCAGCAGCAGCAGCAACAGCAGCAGCAGCAGCAGCAGCTCCACCTGCCAATGGGTTCGCCATCGGGACAAATCCACGTCCACCATCCCATGAATTCGCCCATCTCGGCAATGCAGCCGCCCCCGGGGTCTCACCTGAGTTCGCCTTCGCCAATGGGCTCGTCCCACCCGCACCACATGACTTCGCCGTCTCCCATAACGTCGGGCTCGGTCCACCCGGCAATGGCTTCGCCCCCGGTGATGGGGGGTACTACGACGCCTCAACAGGGTTACCCAAACGCCTTGCCCCCCCACGTTACAACTACTACCAACATGGGCCTGCTGGAGTCTATCACCATCCATCTAACTACTACTGGTAACGAGCTGTCGCCGGTTTCTTCCGAGCAGCAGCAGCAGCAGCAGCAGCAGCAACAGCAGTCCCAAGATATGTTACCTGGTTTCGGCACCTTTAGCAACCATCAAAGGCCACTGCCGAGTTTTACTCAATTCGGCATAACCGGGTTCTTGGTAGGCCACAACCAACCGCAGGCCGTTAACGTGGGGGGGCTAAGTCCGGAGGAGAATCTTTCTCCTCAAGACAGATCCTTCGAGTCTCCTGGATCGAACTACGATCCCTATAGAAATTCGCCGCCGCGATACGAGTCCCTGACGAACATGGACGTCGCGACGATGCAGGCTAACACCGACGGGATGATCGTGAAACAATACGAAATTCAGAATCAGCAACAACATCATCTCGCTCAGCAGTTGCAGCAGCAGGTCGCCGGGCACGAGCAACAACAGCAACAACAGCGGCAACAGCAGCAACAGCAGCAGCAGCAGCACCATCTCGAGGCTAATAACAACCTACCGCAACTCGTTCAGGCGAAGGAAGAACTCAATCCGAATGTTGGCCGTCAGCTGGAGAAAGATCCAAAGTCAAAGGTCAGCACCACGCTCGTAACGAAGGAACATCAGGTGACCAGTACGAATACGGGCTCGCACTATATCTCGCAGGACGGTTTTCACAAGTGCATCGAGTGCGACAAGGTCTTCAACAGGGCCTGCTACCTGACGCAGCATAATAAGAGCTTCCACTCTGGCGACAAGCCGTTCAAATGCAATCAGTGCGGCAAGAGGTTCCCCCTCGAGTACCTGCACGCGAAGCACCTGCAGAAACACGCTGGCGACAAGCCGTACAAGTGCGAGATCTGTCCGAAGCAGTTCAACCACAAGACCGACCTCAGACGGCACATGTGCCTCCACACTGGCGAAAAGCCGTACGCCTGTGATAATTGCGGTAAAGGTTTCATTAGGAAGGACCACATGATGAAGCATCTCGAGACGCACAAGAAGAAGTCGAATAGTCACAACGTTCATCTGAGGGCGTGATCCAGGTGGACCCGCCGACGCCGACGCCTAGCTCGACGCCGACGTCGACGAACGTTGCTGCGTCATCCGCGCCGAGAGAATCCGCGAGAGGTGAGATGAGAAGATCGCGAGTACGTATCGTGAGGTTTCGCCGTAAAAAAAAAGAGAGACATCGCGGAAAACAGAGACACTTTGGATGCTCTCTCTCTCAGTGCGTAGACATTTATTCGAGATTAGTCTGTATTTATTAATTAATAGTTCGTGTCGGTAAGCGGGTCTGTTAATCTCGATATAGTTACATAGCGTCTTAACCTTTTATTTCTTAAATACGCTGTCGGAGTCTCATTCGAAAGTAAGAACGACCATCACGACGTCGTTCGATCGCGTCGAGACTCTTCTCTTTTACCGGTCTCCTTTACGATCCTATTCTTCGAGGACACGCCGATATAATAAGATTGATAAGCGACGATCGATCGAGTGGACTTTATTATATTCTTTCCTTTTCTTCTCTTTTATTTTCTCTTCTCATCTTTTCTCTAATCAACTCACTTCTCTCTCTCTCTCTCTCTCTCTCTCTCTCTCTCTTTCTCTCTCTTCTTACTACTCGACAACGTGATATTTATTTGTCGTCCTCGAGGCATCCTATCTCGACGATCAACGCGGTCCACGAAAAAAGCCCGATCGAGTAAATCTAGCGAAATTGTCGCTCGTACGAGAGATCGAATTCTTTTTTTCACTCTGACATATGTATAACACGTTCGTCGACGACACACGAAGATATTAGCTCCGAATTAGACGACATACTCTCGTACGCGCCGATTCGCGATATTTCGAGTCGATCGTAGGGTAATAGCGAAACGATGGATCTTTTTACTCGTTTCGCTTTAACCGCTCGACTCGTCAGATCGCGATCTTCTTACGAGTGACGTCTCGATCGATCTTATTTCGTGGGAACCGCGCGAGTCGCGTTACTTAAGCGTTTATTAACAGAGAAGACGAGTTAAGGATTACGATTGATATATCGATGCGACGTCAAACCTTCGAAGCTTATCGATTGTACAAAATATGTTAAATGTATAGGCATATATTAATTGTAATAATAATTATTATTATCCGAACATTGTAATTATCGAATTCATCAATATCGTCTAGAAAGTGATAACAAGGGAAAAAAGAAGCACCTATTCGTAATACTCGTATTTTAATAGCGTTATAGCGTACTCCATTGCGGATGATCGACGAGAAAAAAAGTATGTACGATGAACGGGATTGGAGAAAGATGACGCGTAGACGATAGGGACGAATCGATCGGCGACAGACTTTCGTCGAGTCCGTGAGATTATAATTATTAATTTTGCTTTGACGAAGCGAGTAACAATTGGGTCGCGTCTCGCGATCATTATTACTAGATACATACCTTTCGTCGACTCTGCGACAAGTCCCTCTCGAAATTACTTTCTTCGTTATTGCAACGTATACATTCCAGTAATCTATAATTATACAGTAAAACGTATTTTTCGCGGCGGCGCCTCATCTTTTTCTACATTCTAAGATCTAGCCTAAGTTTTACGAGTCGCGCGAGTTGCTCGAAGCGAGAACCTTTTTTTCGTTCCGTGCTCGAACGAACGTGTTGTTTAAAACGATCGACTTTCTTTTCGTTATTGTAATTGACCAAAAAATACTGATATTAAAATATGATTCTTATATAATACACTCTCGACTACGTTGATAAATTTGACGTTATCTCGTGTTTTTTTATCTTCTTTTACACGTAAGTTACCTCGTTTTTATATCCAAGACAAGTTTTAAAACAAAGTTCAAATTTTTTTCCAAATTATTTTAACGTCCGTCGTTCACCGTTGTTTTATTGACTTGTTTAAATTAAATACATGTAATATTAATCGCGACTCAATTATCGCTTCTAGTTGAAAACGTTTCTTGGCGAACAATAACTCATACGATTAAATCCGGAATCGTTATAAAAAAAAAGTCCTGGCCGTCCTTGTCAGTCACGATCGGCGATATGCGAAAGAAAACTTCACTTCGAGCGACGAGCAGAATCATCGGAATAAACGTTGACCTCGCCATAAAGAAATGACGCCTGTCGTGCTGTTAGATGATTGTTTTTGTTAATCGTTACTTGATCGATCGAAAAAAAAACGCGTTAATTATGTTAGATTCTGTTGTCTCCTTGTCCCTTGTCCCTCCCCCTATATACACGCAATCGCGCTTCCTTGTTGCTCTTCCACTACGATTTTTATCCTTCACCTTGTCTTCCCTTCGTCCACTTGTTTCTCCACCATGTACTATATGTCAAAGTTATACGTGTGTATATAACTATGCCCGATCGTGCGATTACTCTTAGATCCCAACGACCTTTCTCTCATTTTATTAATTGTTTCATTAGGGACGAGGTCTACCGGTAATATTAATTGTACATACTTATACATATATAGATATACATACATATACAATATATATTATATATATACATAATTGCGAGCATAACCAGATGAACAAACAGCATCCTCTCACATTTTTTTAGTTAATTATAATAATAATAAAAGATTAAAACGAGAAGCGAAAGCGTTAAAAACGATAAATTATATAGCATTCTTGCCATTTTTACTACGTAATGACACCCAGAACAGACTACCTCAGAGTTCAGGAATTTAACGATGAATGAAAGGAAGAAAGGAAAGATGAAAGAGCCAATGCAATAATAATAATAGTAATATTAATAATAATATTAAAATAATAATAATATTAATAATGATAATATAAAAGTAGAGAAGCGTGCATCGGTACGAGGCGGTGCGATATCAAATTTTTTTTTTTTATACTTTTCTTTACTCTCATTCGTCTTGCCGCGCAGTTTTAAAAAATCGTCGGGAAACGAGAAGACTACCGGGAAAGAGAGAAATCTCTAGCGCAGTCTCAAGCCGGGAAAAGTTTCGAAATTCTAAAGGAGCTATCTTAAAACTGACTTTACGAACCATCCCGAATTCGTAGGATAAAATAGCGTTAACCGTTTTCCTTTTTGACCACCGCGTAATTTTGCGAGAGCTTAACTCGACCACTTTTTTCCACGCTACTTTGCGAGAATGAATCAGAGACTGAGGAGTAGAAGAAGAAAAAGAATAAAAGAAGCGACACATACTCTTTCCTCTTTACTTTTTCCACTAAGTTCCTCGAAAGCGCCCGCCGGTCGTAAAAGCGTGTAATAAGCGTAAAATAGAAGAGTTATTCATATAGATCTAATATAAAGGAAGAGAGCGAGCGAGATAGAGAGAAAGAGAGAGAGAGAGAGAG
>JAIFRP010000021.1:4381311-4404491 GCA_032403825.1 Odynerus spinipes | reverse complement strand
GAGAGAGAGAGAGAGAGAGAGAGAGAGAAGGAGTGAGAAAGGGAAAGGAAAGAAAGAGAGTGGATCCACCGACAACTACCAACTCGAAAGCCGCGACTGGCTGGCTGGCTGGTTCTCTCTCTCGTCTCTCTGTTATTTGCCGAGCGATCATCGGACGAAGAAGCTTCTTCTCTTCCTCGCGGAGATGCAACTCGGTTGCACGGGCTACGAGATTGCTAGCCTTCCGTGCACCGTTGTAATTACCAAAAATCGAGCAAGACGAGCGAAAAGCCATCAGCGGCTCTTCGGCGGCGTTTCTGCAATTTTGGCGCGGTTCCATTGACGCAGAACTCGCGCGCACGTGCGCACACACCTACGTACGTTACATGAAGAGGAGAGATGGCCGACTCTCGGAGTAAGAACGCGTCTAAAGGGAAAAAGAAAAAAGAAGCCTAACGGTTCTTCGTCAAAATTCGAAGGTAAATCGATTTCGATGAATGCGAGGGTTTGCTTCATTCGTGATATATTTGGAAGAGAGAGAAGAGGAAGCTGAATCATCTCGGGGAGGGGGGGGGATTATATGAGAAGTAAAAACAAACATAAAAAAGCAATATCGCCCACTGGCGAATTGAGTAACCTCCTCCTTTTCCGAAGTCGGTTAATAAGAATGTAAATTTTATGGTTTCTGTCGAATTTGTTATTGAATCGAAGTTTCTTTTTCTCCAGGAAGATGGGATATCCGATATTTATTTACATCTGGTTTTACGTATGTACACATACACGACGAATCGGAAGACGCGTGAAAAAGATACTTTCTCGTACTACGTTGTAGCTACAAGGAATGAGAGAACGGGAGAAGAGGAAAGAGTCGTGAAAGAAGCGTTTATTATCATGCGTCAGCGAGTCAGCTCGGGTGAATAGAAACAGAAAGTAATCTAGAGACGCGATTCTTAACGATGGCCTATCCCCGTAGAAAGCAGCGCGTCTTAACGATACGACAGGTGAGAAGAAAAGAAGCCTTCTTCCTCTTCGGCAAACAATCGCGTTACGATGAACTTGAACGTAGAACTCGAGTGCCGGTTGAGCTTTCAACGCTCGTCGTCGCGATATTTTCGCGCGACTAAGAGCCCACGCTCTTGGAGTTCAAAAAAAGACAAAAATCAACGGCCAGGATGAAGGCGGTGCAGTCGAAAAGTAGCAACGAGTACGTGGAAGCGAAGAAGGGAAATATATGAGAATACTATACTGTGTAGAGGTAAGGTACTTGCAACGGAAGGAAAAAAGGTGAATTGCGTTGGAACTTGGACAGGTGGTGGGGAGAGAAAAGCGTGATATTCTTGGTGGGGGAACGTAAATACGTACGAGAGAGCGAGAGAGGGGGGGGGCAGAGAAAGAGAGAGAGATGCATAGTACAATGTACGAAACGAAGGGGAAGCCCTTCTTCCATCCTTGAAAAAGGTTTCGGCTTAGCCTTTCGACCCCCTCGCCTCCTCCCCCTCTCGCCCCTTTCCAGGCCGTTCCTTCGGCGAATTTCCTAACGTTTGCCACCCGCTGTTTCCTCTTCTTGCTCGTCGGACAATGCTTGTCCGACCATTCCCGACGACAATCGCGCGGAAATCGTGACGGTTTTACTGTCGGTGGAAATCCATGCCGAATGTACCGGCTGCATTCATCGCTTCTCTCTCTTACTACGTTTCTAGCCGTCTCTCTCGCTCTCCCACGCTGTCCACCCCACTCCTTCATCCTCTTCCTTTTCTTCTTCTTCCTCTCCCCCTTCCAAACGCGTAGCTACTCCCTCAAAGTTGCAGCTACGAGAACGTTGGAAAAGCGCGCTAGGATCCTTCACGCTCGGCGCGACGTTAACGCATAACGATTCTTCTACTCGTTCCACCCGAACGTACCTACGGAAATTCGCGCTTGAAAGAAATAGAGAAAGACGCGTTCAAATCGAGCGTATTTCGTCTCTCTCCCCTCTCTCGTTGTCGTTTGAACTTTAAGGACACGATAAAGAAAGGAAACGAGAGACAAGGTAAAAGGTTTCTGATCACGGTTAATTCGAAAAGTCGAGAGAACCGGTAATTCCTCTTCGCTGTTGGAATAAAAAATATATGGATTTACGAGTCGGACCGTTTTTTAAAATACAAGGGGTTATAAAGTAGGCCCGGAAAATTTATCCGCTATGACCGATTACATGGCCGAGGAAGGAAAAGAGGGAGACGAGAAAAAAGGAGAAGAGAGAAAGAGAGGAATAAAAAAGTGTGGAAGGGCCGTTCTCTCTTTCGTAAATATTAATACGAGGTCCGACCATTTTCACTGGACGCATTACGCGTATCCTTCGTTTTTTCCCATCGGAGCGGAGCGCGTTAAGGAAAACTACGTTTGGACTCGGGAGGGCGCAAACAAATCCTACGTTCTTGGATCTCCTGGGACAACCTCCCTTATTCTCCGCTCGTGTACGTCTGTGTCCACGGTTTTCTCGCGTCCGACATCCGTATCGTTCCTTTCTCTTTTTCTCTTTCTCTCTCGCGCACACATACCTACCTCTATATCTTTCCTTCTCTCGCATCGTATATCTCTTTCCTTCTTCCCTCTGCGATTTGTTGCGCGGGCGTTTTCGATAGACGTCTCGCGACTCCACTCCGAGAATCGAGAATGAATAATTTCTTTCGTTTCGTCCCACGTACGTACACACGTAGACTTGCGTACACGAACGTGGATAAAAATACGTTCCGTTGGTAAGTATCCCGAACCGCGGCGATATCGCGGCGAAATCACCGTGCTGGTTTTATTCTACAAATGCTAATATCTCAGCCAGAATGCTAATATTTTAGGTCGTGGACCGAATAGGATCTGAGTCGTTTAGTTAAGAATTTAACGATCGGAGTCGCGATCGCGAACGAGGAGGAGCCAGAAGAAGTAATTGAAAGTAATAAACATAAATCAGTGCTCTCCTTCCGTGCGATTTGGAAAGTCCGGCCATTAGGGAGCGTCGCTAATCGCAATTTTCGGAAAATCCGACCGCAAGCGGAAAGATGCGAGGCGGTCTCTGTAATAAAAGCACGATGCGAGAGGGAGAAAGAAAGAGGGAAGGAGGGAGGGAGTACACACAGTGCCGTCGCACGTGTTCGCAAAATGTCCTCGGTATATGGCCAACGGTGGTTGCGCGCACACACAATGCTCTTTAGCGTACGCGATGTGTCCCGGCACACGTTGTGCTGGGAAGAAGAAAAAAGAAAAAAGAAAAGGGAGTCGGGGGTGGTCGCTGTAGCGAACGTACACACACGTATGCGTGTCACACACACGACTAGAGGCTCTCGCAACGAGCGTCGTTTTTCTCACCCTCGGTGACCCGCGCGTCGCGCAGAAATATGCCAGCATTGTCGCAATTAGTTGTGTGCCGCCAAAAAGAGGAATGTGGAATATTCACTCCCAACCCTTTCTTCTTTCTCTTCTTGTTCGCCTCTTCTCGGTTCTATCGTTCATTTTTCTTTCCTTCTTCGTCCTTTACCTACCTATTCGAATACAGAAAGTGTGTGTGTGTCTGTGAGAGAGAGAGATGTGTGTGTGTGAGAGAGAGAGAGAGAGAGAGAGGAGTGAATCTTTTCGTGCCGCTAATGGCGCAAAATGGCACTCTCGCGAGTAAGGATTTTAAAGCGTTGAAAGATGCGACGGCGATAAAGCTCGCGTAAGATTTCGGTATCCTTTAATTAATCGATTAACGATCTCTCCCACGTCCAATCGATGGCGGATAACGAAGTTATCCGCTTGATAAATGCTTGAAGCACCTACTTTATTCTACGTTATCGAGACAAGGATTACATCGGAGCGTAGCCCTTCCAGACTAATTGCAAGAACGAACGTTACGTTACGTTTCCGGGAGAAATTCCCTATTGTTCCCGGGAAAATCCCAATTAGGCCGTGCCGGGTGAGCCAGCAGCATCAGGAACCTTTGGCGATTTTCGAAGGGAAAATCTAGATCGGAACTCCATGAACTAAGTGCTAATCCTTCGTAGAACCACCTGAACAAACAACGACTAACGGAAACGACGTGTACCAACGTCGTACGTTTTCGTCTTGACTAAAACCCCTTTGAGGAGTAACGGAGCAAACATTTTTGCAAAGTATTAGAAAGAAGGTCCCTAATTAACGAAAACCCTTAAAAATCTTTCGAAGGGAGAGATCGAAAGCAAAATCTTCAGTATTTTCGTCGAACATAAATTATTATCCCGTAACGATGTGACCACGGTTCAAAGAAGAAGAAGAAGAAGAAGAAGAAGAAGAAAAATCTTCCTATCGGAGAGAAGCTCGTCGTCGTTCTTGTTACGAGGTCGTTTCATCTCGCGAACTCGACCACGATAGCTGAGAGAGAGAGAGAGAGAGAGAATGAGAGAGAGAGAATGAGAGGATGGTAGGTTAAGAGGGTGAGGAAGAGAGGAAAGGGAGGAGAGTAAGTTGGAAGAGTCCAGTCTCGGAAGGTGGTAGTGGACGAAGTATGTGGCTATCGATCACCGGTCCAGCCCTGCGGGCGATGGTCTCCTCGCAAACTCTCTCGCTAGCTCGCTAGCTTGCCTGCTCACTCGGCTACCCTTCCTACTTTGCCCTCTTCGCCCTCTTATCCTCATCCCCTCGAGTTACACTACCGAATTTACCTAACATAGGCGCGCCAGAGATAGCCTCTCTCTCTCTTCCTTCTCTTCCTCGTTCTGTCCTTCCTCGTCTTTCCTCCTTCTTGCCCTTACCAAACTCCATCATCCCTTCTCTCTCTCTCTCTCTCTTTCTCTCCCTCTCCCTCTCGCCTTCTCTCTCATCTCCCCTCTCTCTCTCTTTCTCTCGTCTCTTCGCGTCTCCCTTCGACGCGTCGCTTCTCTCCACTGGTGCCAACATCTCCATAGCTTTGGACCCTTTGAGAACTCTCCTCCAAGAGGCCTAAAACGAGAAGAGGGGGAAAAGGAGAAGCTAGGGGGTGAGGAAGAGAAGTAGAGAAAAGGAGAGGAATATCGAGGGAGTAAGAGAGACAGCTTGTTATGGACGTGATGGACCCTCCGCGTTCGTCGTACCTCCGGGCAAGGCGAAGAGCCAGGAAGAGGGAGAACCAAGAAAGATAGAGACAGAGTTTGCGAGAGGAGGGGAGAGAAGCTTTTAGAGCTTGGAATATTCACGAGACGAGGCTTGGACAAGCGAAACACATCCCTACCACGCGCGCGCCACCGTATATCGACGCGCTATCTCTTCCTTCACCGTCACACGCCGGATATCAAATTGACAGGACGAAAGCAGCCTAACTTGCTAACCCCCCCCCCTCCCCGCTCAACGTTTCTCGATTTCTCTTTTCTTTTCCACGCGTATACCAACGCGTTCGCGAAAGCACCAGCGACAAAGTTCGTAGAAAGGTATCGCCACCCGGGGCCAGATCGATAGTCGAAACGTCTTTCGAGATCGACGAATTTCGGGATAAGGAAAAAGACATTCTACTTTCTCGTGATTGCAAAATAAACTAGAGCAGTGTTGGATTAATTTATTCTCCTAATACATTTCCAAAATGTTAAATTTAATTAAATTCCAGAAATTTATTAGAAACGTGTTGCATTTCATAAAACGGATGCTTCTAATTTCACGAGTGACGCGTAACGTGGAAATTACCATGAAATTAATAGAATAACGGTCGAGGGATCGGTGGAGGAGGGCTGAGAGGAGAGGAGGAGAACCGTCGTTAGATTTGACATATTTCGTTCCATAAGCGTATTCGAGAGACGACAGAGGGTGCGTGCTCGCGAAAGCCAAGCGTCTTTTGATTTCGTATTCAGAGAACGTGGCTGTCTAGCGGCAGGACAACGGGTCCTGGAAGGACCTCTCGGCAATCAGCGGTGGTCCGCAGGCAGTGTTTGTCTTTGCGCGTGATTGGCGCCTTGCTTTGCCGTTCTTGTTGGTCTACCATCCCGGGGCCGCCTTCCTTCGTACCCTGTTATATGCGAATGTTTATTGACGTTTTCCTTCAACGCCGGACGTACGTGAATCGCCGGCGTTTACGGCTCAAAAAATATTGCTCGTACCAAAGGAATTCGAAAAAGAACATTCGGGCCGATGCGATGGGTGGTTATTGTTACGAAACGTTTCGATTCATTTTTCTTTCTGTATTTTTACGGGCTAATAATTTGTATAAAACGTTCACAAATTTATACATCATGATAACGTATAACTTTCTTTCAAAATCGTGATCTTGGAGACGTTACTCGTGAAAATTATCGGATCATCGGAGAATCGCAGAGTTTCCATAGCAGCCCCAACTGAATATCGATCGGTGTTTAACGAGACTCGGACGATCGATAAAAGTATCCCCGGCAGGTCGTTTTTATTCGGCTCGAAGGCGAGCTTCATTTCCATGCGCGAGGCTTCCTCGCTTCGAAGTGCTACGATCTACACGTGGTAGAAATTTGGCCGCATATAGTATCTCTCGCACGAGCGCTCCTGCTGCTGCTTCTTGTACCCTCTGTGCTGTGGACACGTGTGTGAATATTCGGGAGCTCACACACGTACATTGGTAAGTATTCGAGAAAATAGGAAGGTGCACGTGTGCACGGCTGCGTGCGCGCGCGCGATATGAGGTCCTGTAGGAATTCACTGGCGGGCGTAAATTCTCCGGTGCTCCCTACTCCTTCTCTCTCTCTCTCTCTCTCTCTCTCTCTATCGTGCTCTTCTTCGACCCCTTTCTTCTATCTCTCTCTTCCACCTTTACGTATCTTCCCTTCGGGTGGACTTTAGAATCCACCCCCTTAGCCAACCATTCCATCTCTCTTTCTCTCTCTCGCACTCTCTCTTTCTCTCTGCCCATCGCTCGCTGCCGCCTCCAGCGACAACATTCTGCAGTCCAACGAGGGTGACCACCCCTTTGTGAGCGACGAGCCGAGCACAGTGACGCTCAAAGTCGAACTGCTCCGATGGACCTTCACGATAAAGGATTCACTTTTCCGAGTAAATTCGAACTACTCCATAAAACACGCTCTCTTCGTCCAGGAGTCCCAACTTCCGATTCTCTTTGACATATTTTAAGATAGGTACTCGCGAGTCCAACATCCCGGTCCATACGTCATTTTTACGATCAGAGTGTACCTTATGTCGTCTTTCATTGGTCGAAACTACGATACACATATAAATATATATAAGTAACTGTAACGAAGGGAAAAACATCGGCAGATTATTTTATCTGAATTTTCGTAACGTCGTCAGGACAAGAATGATGTCTTCCGAGCGTCGATACCGAGGCTTTGCGTCACGGAGAACATCCTGAGCTCGGTAAGTGGCGTATGGAGATATCCAGAGGGCGTTGGATAGCTTCGTTGGTGAAGTAAGAGAGAAAAGGGGAGAGGGAGAGAAGAGAGATGGACGAGGGGATAGATTTAGAGAGGGAGAAGAAGCGAGGGGTGGTCACTGATAGAAGGTGATATAGGGAGGCTAAGGAAAGAGAACGAGATAGCGTCGAAAGAGAGAGAGAGAGAGAGAGAGAGAGAGAGAGAGTAAGGAGGATGAGATACGTGGACAAGAAGATGACTTTCCTCTGGACCAATCTCTCCCCCTCTCTCCCTTTCTCTCTCTCTCTCTTTCTTGTTGCCTCTATTCAAAATACGTCAATACTATAATAGGAAATTCGGAAATCGTGCTACGTGTAGAAATAGACAAAATTAGAAACACCAAACTCGATTCTAATCGACTCCAAAATATATTCATAGGAATTTGTTAAAAAAAAAGCAAGATGCCTCTCTTAATTAAAAAGCTTAAACGAATTCCAAAGGAACGCTTTTAAATGCGACTCCACGAGAAAAGAAGAAAAAGGTAACGCGGAACGTTGTCGGACTCCAAGATGGACCATAGTCTTTGCGAGAGGTTCGAGCTGATTCTACGGTTGAGCGACAGCCGTCTAATTTTTGCTCCCGGCCAATTCCGAGCGGTCCCGCGACGTCCTTGGGCGCTCTCGCTCGTTAATAATGCAGGAAGCCACTGTGTCAGTGTGTCAATCCCTCCCTGCTTGCTCCTGACTTCTGACAAGCCGGTACTGCTATTCGGCCTTCCGACTACTGTCAAACTTTCATGAAAGCCCGGGATAATTACGAGGCGTAAGTGTCTCTTAATGATTTTCCATTTAGCGATCTGTCGACCCATAAAAAAAGAAGGCAAAAAATTACCACCTTTGTTATATAACGTGCCTATACCCGAAGTGATAACGAATATACTTTAATTAATAATATACCATTTAATTTTTTATTTATTTCCATCGAATAGATAGCAAATCGTAGAACGCGATATCAGGAAGAAGAAACGTTCGTCCTTCCGGTCCTCTTATTTCATCGCGAAAGCTCAGAATT
The DNA here is from genome assembly GCA_032403825.1 of Odynerus spinipes. Taxonomy (NCBI): domain Eukaryota; kingdom Metazoa; phylum Arthropoda; class Insecta; order Hymenoptera; family Vespidae; genus Odynerus; species Odynerus spinipes. The sequence continues at coordinate 4,396,155 of JAIFRP010000021.1, read as the reverse complement.
TATTTATCTCACGGCTCAGCCTCCAGACGAAATGGCTGCAGGACCCCGTTGTTTGCCTGGGACAAAGAAAGCGTTCATTAGGGAAACGCCATTAGCGGCGAACTTCTTCTTCTTCTTCTTCTTCTTCTTCTTCTTCTTCTTCCTCCTCTTCTTCTTCTTCTTCTTCTTCTTCTTTGCTCGTCTCATCGAGGAATGCGACTGTGAAGCAAGAGCGGAAGGTCCTGCGGACTTGGTAAATGAGTTCCGTACGTTTTGTGACACGCTTATCTCGGATCGTGAGGAGTAAAGTGCGTCGTCCGTGTACCTTTACCGCTTTCCATCTTACCGGTCGCGATCACGTTCTATGAAACTTTCAATATCGGACTTTCGGCCTTGTCTTCGACGATACTTACCTACTTATTGTATTTCGCTTAAGCGAACGTAAGAAATTTATAACTTTTTTAATAGTAGAGTCGATATCAAATTTCATCGGTTCGTTCGAAGTCTTGTAATAAAAATCGAACGAACACGGGACTATAATTGAGCGTAATAAGCGGAAGGTTTGGGAAACTCGGTCGAGCCGTGAAAGAAGCGCGAAAAGGAGGCGGGGAGAGTCTCCGGACCGACACGATTTCGCCTTTACTCGCGGTAAAGATAAGAAGTATTCGTACTTGGATAAAAGAATTCCAGGAATACTTTGCTTCGTATCCCGAAGACGCGAAGACCGCGTTCTACGTCGATCGCCATAATTTACGACGTCGACGCTATACGCCGTGCGCGTTATCGGCCGATTCTGATCAGCGCGCGCGCGGAGACTTCGACCTCGTGATGCAAAAACCACTCGAGATCTCGAGGTCGTTACTCGCGTGGAGTAATGAGGGACTATCGAAAGCAGAGAACGCCGAGGCAGAATGGCGAGATCGCACGCGTTGCACGTGCTTGCCGTTCTGATCACTCATTAGTTACCGCCGCTGGCCGCGTCGTAAGTACGCCGGACCGGGGAGGAGGAGAAGAAGGAGGAGGGGAAGAGGAAATCGCGTTTTACCATCGGTACGAACTTCGAGTCCTATGGAATCCTTGGAAGACAAAAAACCGTTTGGCCCTGTCCGAGCTTCTTGTCTTTCGATGATACGTCAACATACGCGACAACGTCTCCTCTTTTTCCATTTCGATGAACACGATCCCAGGAAGCTGACAATTAAGAGAAAATTCGTCAACAGTTTGAGTGCCATGTCACTCAGTTGTGGCTGAGGTATAACTTATGTATGATGTATAATTTATCTATTTATGTATTTATTTAAATTGTTATAGTATTCTTTTGATATATAAATATACGCAGGTATTCGGTGAAGTGGACAAAATGATAGGACAGAATTATTACACATTATATTAGAGGACCTATTAAATTTTAGAGTTTTCCTAGAATAATCGTCAACTATATGATCAACTGTTTGGCGCTCAGGGTTAACGTCGCGCCAAATTTATGGAGCAGCTTAATCGACAGTTTCGCAGACAACTCGCAGACAATTACGCTGTCTCCTCGCAAAGACGAAAGAAAAGTCAGCCGATCCTCTAATTTCCCGATGATCGATAGTCCGCTTCGCAGTGGCAGGTGAGACGATATTTAAGGCATTACCTTCGCATGCGAGAGTTTCGGATTTCTGCTACCTGTCCGTTCGTTCCGCAGACGATCCACCGGTGCAAGTGCGCTCCGTTTTTCGAAAAACCATTCGGCGATATATACCTTCTACACGGTGAGCACCTCCTCGCAGCGGGGGATGGCTACGGACTCTGCGAGTAATGCAAGCAGCTGACACGCCTCCCTTCCCTCTTTCGCAGATCTCGCTCGAAGATACTACTTGGGACCCGGTTAGATTCATTTTCAAAAGGACTACGTAATTAACGTCTTCTTTCATTTGTCTTCCACCGTAATCCCGGTTCCAAAAGAGGGAGACAGAGACGACAGCCTAAGCACCATACTTGCGTTTCGCACGAGTCTAGAAAATCTCGAAAGTACTGGTAAAGTGAAATCTTCCGCTAATTACTTGGAAAGCTTCGAGATTCGTCGAGAAGTATATGCAAGAAATAGAGAAAAGTACAAAGGGGTAAAGATCGAGCTCAGAAGCTTGATTTCAGAGTGATGCATAATGAAAGAACGAAAAACGTTTTTCGTAGAATCCCACGGTGAACGGGACACACCGGTGAGATACCGAGGATACACGTATTTCGTGGTTCGCCGCGTCTTTTTCGGTCCGTCTCCGAATCACAGGGGTGGAGCCGAGCGAAGTGACGTTGACTGACGTCCGACAGGCGTTTCCCATTATTTTGAATAGTAGAAAATCGACGAGATCTGTACACTCGTCGTGGAACAATACTTCTCCGTGCGTAGAGACTAAATTCTCGAGCCGTTACGAATTTTACGAAGAAGATTATAGGGAAAAAAAAGAAAAAAAAAGAGAGAGAAAGCGAAGGGAAAAGATAGGAAATTTTCTTTTATATTAAATTTGTGTACGCATCATTTCCGAAGATTTCATTTCTAGTCGAACGTGATGCATAGTCATCTGCCGATACGTGCGTACATACGTTATCGCAGATTTCGAGACGTAAACGACATAAAGGCGTGCGCGATCTTTACGAGAAAAGCGACGATAGATCATCTCGCTCGCGCCGGCACGCTCCGTTTCGCTCGGAGCGTGTTCGAGAGCGTTTACATTGGGTGGCCCGTCCATGTAAATCGTTCCCTTTCGCTTGCACGATAAATCCTGGGCGATTCGTCCCTGCATCGAATTTAACGTCGCGTATCTTTCGCCTACTCGCTGTCGACGTTAGGTATTCTCGACTCAATTTCCTTTTCCTTTTTTTCTTCCCATGGTGATTCGCACCACGGAAAATCTTGCTTCCCCCCTCCCCTTTTTTACCTTCACAGCTCGTATTTCACTCGTCTTTTATCGAGAATAGCATTGTCGTCGCACGAGCATCGACTCGAACTCGGTATTTTTTTTTACTTTTTTCTTTTTTTTACCTTCGACTCTTTTTCTCGCTCTCTTCAAAAATAAATCCGAAACTACTTTCGTCCATGGTTTCGAGCATCACACCGGCAGCACTCGAGGCAGTACATATATTTCTTCTATTGTCTAGTCCCCGGAGTTTCCTATTGTTTCTAGAAATTTATCGCTTCACGGGAAGTTTGGCCACGCAGAAGCGGGTGCTTTCATCTTGAGGAAAGAAGGGCGCGGAGAAAAGGACGGGGAGCCTTCGAGAGAAAGAAAGAATGAACGAGAAAGGGAGAACAACAGAGAGAGAGAGAGAGAGAGAGAACGAAAATAAGGGTGGGAGAGATAGATCCGAGGATGCGCGCGCGCCGCCCGATAATTAGTGCCTCTACGAAATTATTTATGCCCGGAATAAATCAGGGGAAAGCTTAATTGCTTTTCTCTTTTGCGTGCGTGGCCCCGCCGATTTCGAGATTTTTTCTCTTCTCTCCTTCTTCCTCTTTTTCTGTTTCTAAACACGACCGGCCAGTGAGAAAGTAAAAATGAACGATCGAGAATCGTAGATCGATTAATCGTCCCGATAAAATAATACGAGACGCTCGTGCGAGAGAGAGAGAGAGAGAGAGAGAGAGGGAGGAAAAGACAGAGAGATTCGAACTCGCAAATGCGTCGAGAGCTTAAATATACCGTGTAATTCCGACCCGCGAAGGAGAACGCTTCTTCTCGCATCGACTCGCGATAATCTTCATCCGAGATAATAACGAACGTAACCGCGACCACGTGGGCGTAGAGTCGTTTGTCGCTCCATTTGCGGACAGGCCGATAAATAAGAGAGTGGATGCGATAGGAACGTTACGAGGCATCAAGGAGGATGGGAAGGGATGGGAAGGAGAGTGGAAGGGGAGAGCTTAAAGTCTTCTTCGCTTATCGAGCAAACTCTTTTCCGCGCACGCGAGCTGCGAGCGACGTTCCGTCCAAAGAAGAAGAAGAAGAAGAAGAAGAAGAAGAAGAGAAAGAATGAAAGAGATAGAGATAATATTATGCGAGGAATCGAAGCACACACGCGTACCATGAAAGAAGAGAAGAGATCTTTGGTTAAACGTCCGTCAAAGCGGACACGATTCGTGTTTTCTTTCCGTTTCGTTTATCGGCATTAATAAGACGCTCGCTCCCTACCTCACCCGTCGTATCTGTGCAGCATATAATCATCGGTCATAAAGAGAAGCTCACAGAGAGGAGCATATTTGTGAAACCGCGAGGAACGAGGTAAGAAAAAATAATAAGGAAAAGACGGGGTAAATAAAAAGAGCGAGAGAGAGAGAGAGAGAGAGAGAGAAAGAGTGAGAGGGAAAGAGAGAGGAAGAGAAGTGATCGTCCACGACAGAAAGGTCAATTTACATTCCATGAGAACGATTTTATTTCGAAAACTAAAAGGAAGACGTCCAGGAGAGATGGTTTACGCCGTTCGTTCCTGTGAACGGTGACGAAGAAGAGAGGAGGGGTTTGGAGGGATGGTGAGGGGAGCACGGAGCGCGACGGAAGGGAGTAGCGTGGATGGAAAGGGAAGAGAAAGGCGATGGTCGTGGTGAGGTGAAGAAGTGGGGAGACGAGAGACTGGAAAGTCCGAGAGAGGGAAAGGGACAAAGAGAGCGGGGGAGGCTTTGGCAACAGGTTTCACCCCCGTGAAAAGCACGGCCTTACTCGCTCTACGCTTCTTCTTCTTCTTCTTCTTCTTCTACTTCTATTTCTATGTGCTTTTCGAAAAACGTTCGCGGTTCCAAGCGGAGGAAAAAGCGTTCCCGCGGGAAGACAAACGCTGGATCTCGAACGACGATCCAGCTCCTGCAGTCTCTTCTCTCCTCTCCTCTCCTCTACTCTCCTCTCCATTCCTCTCCTCTCCTTCTCTCTCCAACACATCTCCTCGCTCGGCCATCCACCGGTGCGTTTTGCGGGAAACCGGTTTTGTCCTACGTTAAATTACAAGACGCTCTCCCGTTCTCTCTCTCTCTCTCTCTCTCTTTCTCTCTCTCGCTCTCACGTTTTTCTCTTCCTTCTCCCCCGTCTTCTTCGCTCCTTCTCTACTCTTCTACTCTTCTCCTTACCCCACTCCCCTCTGGAAACACACGAGCGCGCGCGAGCACACGGGCGGGTGCGTCGAAAAATTCGGCTCTTGTTTTCCAAGCTGCGTAACGTAAGCGGACGCGACGCGAGTTCTCTCGAGGAACGAGTCTATGCTGGTATAAACATCGTTCATCTTTTCTTTTATTATTCGTGTTCGTAATCTGCGGGCATTGTTCGAAATTTTGAGTTCGCAAATACGTTCATCGTCGCTCATATTTTTTTATATTCCATTTTTATTACTCGTGTAGTACACCTGGGCATTTTGGAGTCATGAACTTGTTGATATTTTACTCGAAGGAACCAATTTTTTCATAAGTTAAAAAAGGGAGGAAAGCATAAGGGCCGGCCAAATCTTTTTTGCTCCCGTTGATTGTCGAATAAAAGCGAATGCACCCTTTTAGAGAGACTCTCAAAAAAAAGAGCGACAGAGAGAGAGAGAGAGAGATAACTCTAAAAAAAAGAATGGAAGCGAGAAGAAAATCGAAGCCGACATTGTGGAAGCCTCCGTTACAAGGTCGTAACTCAGGCACTTTAGAGTTTCTCGGTTCGTGGTACGCCCTTAGGCGTCCTTTTCAGAAAAAATAAATCTTCCGTTCCGAGAATTTCACGTAGACCAGGGCGGGAACTGTACTGGTGGTGGTGGTGGTGGTGTTCAGCGCAGTTCGAGTCGCAGAACGAGTCGTCGGCACCCCCGCATCGGAAGAATGGACTCGTCCGAGGGGGAAAAGAAAAAGAGAGAGAGAGAGAGAGGGAGCGAGAGAAAAGAGTAGTGGTGGTGGTGGTGGTGGTAGTAGCACGGTGGCTAGTTCAAACCACCCCCTTCTCTTCCCTCTCTTTGTCATGACTTTCCTCGTAGCTTCGCCAAGACCGTCGAATATTTTTCGAAATCTTTACAAAGGAGCTTTCGCGCGCGACTGTTCAAAAAAAAAGAACGAAAGTAAAAGAGAGAGAGAGAGAGAGAGAGAGAGAGAGAGAGAGATGACAAAGATGCTAAAACTGCTGCGACTCTCGAAGGAATTGATCTCTTGAATTTTCTCAAGCTTTTATCCACGCACCTTGCGGGAAGAAAGGTCTCCCTTTTTTTTGGTACTTTCGATATGTCTACTAGTTTTGTCTTTTTTATTGCCCATTTTTTATAACATGTAAACAAATAGCGACAAATCGATACTATCTACCTATGAATGACTCGAAATCGAGTTTACGAGCGGCAAAGAGAGATCAACGATTCTCGAGAAGGAAAGAGACCAATAGAAGAATAGAATAGTAGTAGTAGTAAGAGAAAGGAGCAGGAGTGACACGTTCAAGGACGCGCGCGCATTTTCGTCGGAGCCTTTGTCCGGAAAAATCCCCCGATCTCCGATTACAGCCTCGCATTTTCCTTTCCCCGAAGATCCCCGAATGTAGTAGACAGAGAATGAGGGAAAGTAGTGGTAGTCTCTTTCTGCGTGGAACACGGCGATCAAAGCTACGCGGGACGACGACGGCCCGGAAAGAGCGACCATGTTAAAAGAAGCGAGAAGATGAGCGAGATACGCGAGCACAGCTCGTGGGCCGAGCGACGAGCTGCGACGAGCTGCGACGAGTGTCGACGCGAAGAAAAGAATGAAAAAGAAAAAGAAAGCAAGAGATAGAGAGAAAGAGAAAGAGAGAGTGAGACAGGGTGGAAGAGGGTAGAAGTGGAGGAAGAGAAGACGAAGAAGAAGAAGAAGAAGAAGAAGAAGAAAGACTCATAGTCGTCGTTCTCCAGTGAAGCGTTTCGCGAGCTGGAATCCGAGTCGACGTCTCGACAAAAGCTACGAGTCCTCGGGACCGGTGTACCGGGAAATTTGAAAAATAGTCCCATCTTTCTCTTCCCTCCGTCTCTCTTTCTCTTACTGTTTCTCCCGCTCTTTTTCCCGTAGCTCTGTACCACAGCACTTTCCTTCCTACTTCTTTCACGGCATTCAAGACACGGCGAATTTCCGAGCGAGTCGCGCGTTTACCTCTCCTTCGAGAGACCCGAGAGTGCTCTCACAATCGTTGCATTGTCGCGGTTACGGGAGTGCGAAAGAAAGAGAGAAGGAAATAGAACGAGCGAGAGAAAGAGAGGTGCACGATGCACCTCCGGGAATAATATTTACTTCCGGTGCAACCGACGGAATCCCTCGAAACGAGTCGCATCCGGCATACCTCTTTCTCTCTTTCACTTACTCACTCAATCTTTACCTCTCTCACTCTCTCTCTCTCTCTCTCTTTTTTTCTCTTTCGAGAAGTAACTTTTCCTTCTTTGTAATCGGAGACTCCCTTTAAATATCCACCAGCCGTCTCTCGCTTTTCCTCGTTCCTTCCGCCTCTCTTATTTCCACGGAAACGCGAGCTCCACGCGGCCGAACTCGCAAGGCCTCCGCCTTTTCTCAACTCTTTTCCAGGCGTTAACGAGATGCCTGGAGTGGTGAACGGGTAGTCTACACGAAAAAGAGAGGGAGGGGGATGACAGAGAGAGTGGGGCTGATGTAGGGTAGCGAATAATAATAATAAAAAAAAGAAATAATCGGAGCTCGGCATTGACGAGAAGCGCCCACGACACACAGGGTCGCGGAAGAAAGAGCGAAAATTATACGTTCCAGCTTTAATCCGATTTTATCGGTGAAGAGGGCAGGAGTCGTGGCCCGCAAATTACGCTTCAATAACGTCCTCCTCTTCGACCACCTTTGGTGTGTATGCCTCTCTCTTTCTCTCTCCCTCTCTCTTAGTATATCCACGGACCCCACTTTCCTCTTGTCGTTTCTTTTTTTCGTCTTTGAATCACCTTCCACGTCGACGGGGTGCAACTGTTGCTCTCCTTTCGTCACCTACCCCCTTCCAACTGCAAGTATATATAGTTTGACATACTTTCGTGGAAATTCGAGATCAAGGAGGAACACAAGAAGAAGAAAAGAGAACGTTATGCTAATATTAGAAACAAATTACGGGATGTTCCGACTTCAAATGGATTCAGAGGATTTCGAAAATTGCTCTACCATGAAAAAGCCGGCACTTTATTTCTCCTCGTGAACGTTCCGAAGAGTCTCTCACATCAGCGTCCGTTAAATACATGAAAAATGACCGAGCGATTACGTACTCGTTAACTCCGCATCTCCGACAATTCCTTTCTTCTTCTTCTTCTTCTTCTTCTTCACGTGCCACGTGAAAAAGCGTGCAAAGTCGCGATCGGTGAACATGCTCGAGGCGTCGGGAAAGGAGCGAGGCGGATAAACCGCGCGCTTTGAGTCACAAAACGTACCACTCTTACCTACGAAGGCCCATTACCAGCCGCGTAGAAAATTACTAGCCACGTAATCGTAATGCGATCGTAATGCAACGCAAATGACTTGATCTTCGGCAACCCTTTCCTCCTACCGAGATAAACTTAGCTCATTACGCAAAATTAGCGATTATCGAGAAAGAGAGAAAGAGAGAGGGAGATAGAGTTGCTCCGAATTATTTCACGTATTATCTCTACCAAGGGACACGGGCCCGGTTGTGTTGTAGATAATCGGGTATAAAATGAAACGATAACGAGGTAAATTGTCCTGGAATAATTTCACAGCTTCTTCGAGACTATCGTAATAATTAGCGAGCGGTACTAATTTTAATTAACTCGTTTTAATCGAACCTTTATCGATTCTATATGCGTACATGTCATTTAGGATGAAAGCAACGTAATTTTATTTTCGGAGCACCAAAAAATCGAATTAAATTTTTATTCGGTTCTATAGTATAATATACATAATTTAAAAATATTATATAATTTTTATAATACGTTAGACCGCTTTCATAATAAACGACTCATACCTTACGAACGTACGTAGGTACGTAGTCTAACAGAACGAATTAGAATTCGGCAGCTCGAGGCTAAGAGATGCAGAGAGGAGACGACGACGATGACGACGAAGCATCGACCGTATGGACCACGTGTTATTTGTGGGCGTACGTTTTTAGGCGGGTTAGTAAGACACGCGGAGGAGCCGAAGAAAGGGAGATGAAAGATCCTCCGCAAGAAGAAAAAGAGAGGTCGAAAGAATCGAAAGAAAGAAGCTGAGAGAGAGAGAGAGAGAGACCTTGGGGCACCGTTAGTGGAACCTATACAAACAGGGCCCCGCTGGAGAGCAAATATTTTGTTGTGATGCAAGAATTCACAACATTAATGGACGCGGGCTCCTCTTGCTTGCAGCAACGTTATGCGATTAGTACCTATTTCCAGGAAGCGGAACCTACGTTAATTTTTCCTTTTCCGACAGGCTAGACAAAATTGCTGGGAAGGAGCTCGAGAATACCTATATCGTGAGGCTTTTAAAAATCTTCTCTCCGAGCCGGAGCATACGATCTCGAGATAAATTGATTACGCGAGATCGCAAAAAAAGGGAAATAAAAATGTTTTGAAATTCTTCCGTCAATTTCACGTCGGGAGGTAGGTAGGTACCTATATCAACCTACTACGGAAGAAGGATCTCTCTTCGGTGAGAGTCAATTAAATTCGTGCGGGAAAGCAATTTACAAAAGCGAATCAGGCAGAAATTATCCGACTGCACGGTGGATACCGTCGGGAGATGAAGAATTTTTGAGGAGATTCCGCGGAGAACGGGAACGTTCGCGGGACAACCGAGTCCTCCTTATATTCTCCCTCTCTCTTTCTCTCTTTCTCTCTTTCTCTCTTTCTCATTCTGAACGTATTACGGATCACGCGTTCGGAACCACCTTCGCAAACATCCTCATTATCCTCGATCCTTCCACGAGAGAACGCGGGACGTAAAGCGTGGCCTTGCGAACGAACGATTTCGTTTGCAATTGTGCGACGCGATGACTACAATGGCGAATCATTCTATACCTCTCAAGATACGACATCATTAAGCAACAGCAACAACAACAAGAACGGCGCGATCGTCGCGAGGTACTTTGATTTCCTTTCAAATCATTCCTGCTCCCACCCTCTCCTTCTCTTTATATGTCCTTCGAGGATGAAATCGAGCGAAAAATTTATTCCAACGGGATTCCCTTTCGATTAGAGACTCTCTTCTCGTTCGGCCGCGTTCGCGTTTCACTTGATCTAGAGTTTAAGAACTTTCGAAATTTGCTGACCGATTAAAGGGCACGCCCGACGAGTCCGTGGAATCGAGAAAGATGACAAGGCTCGATAGACACCCTAATCGCAGCGAGGAGGAGGTGGAACGCGCGCAGCTTGGCGCGCAGCTTGGCGCGCAGCAAGTCGCTCTGGAATATTCATTAGAAGGACCTGCCGATTCGAAGGCGATTTAATTACGAGCCACCCCCCACGCATCTACCTTTCATTAATTCGATCGATGCCTTCGGACCCGATTAAGCTCGGAGACCAAACTCCTCTTCTCCTTCGACGTTCGTTTACGCATATCCCGGTTTCGCGATAAGGATTCGGCGAACGACGAATTTCGTGATGTCGATATAAGAAAATAATTATTCGGTTCGGTTTGATCATCGGAATCGTTTTGAACGAAATCGGAATGGAATCTCTTTGGAAAGTCGACAACGAGTCGCTTCGACGGAATAATCCTATTCCGCTCCATTTTACGCGGGAGAACTTATTGGATTTGTTGCATGCGTAGTAAATGCAGAGAACGAGAGAAAGAGAGAGAGAGAGAGAGAGAGAGAGAGAGTAAAAGTGAAAGAGAGAGATAGAGAAAGAGAAGAGAAGAGAAGAGAAAGCGAGGGTGCTGCGGCAACCTGTTGCGGACACCGGTGTAAAGATGTCGTAAATGTACGGTAATAATACGAGACGCGTAACACGGAGCGGTTTTCGTGGTATTGGTGTAACATCTGGCAACGGTTAAGCCACCACGACGTCGTTACCTACACCCCCACCGCCCATCCTGCGAGCCTATTTAATGCAGCTCGTTCCGTGGCACGTTTATTATAAGCGCGATAGGGATCGCTTAGAGTCGCATTGCATTGGGTGAAAAGTTTAAAGGCGAACTATGTATTTATTTAGAGGTTCCAAAAGAATGAAAAGCGATCGGTTCTTCTTGACTTTTTAACGTATGGTTCTTAACACGTTAAGTGACCATGGCGGTCACCGGTGACCGACACTCGAATTTGCAGATTATATTTGAAATGTTTATAAATTTTATTCCTTGACGATTACAAGAATATGACTAATAATTGAGCCGTTTATTATGAAAGTGGGGCAAGCCCATTTTTAATAAATATTTGATTTCACAATATTTCGTTTATTTGTAGCATAATAAAAGCCAAAATACTGTCAAATTGATTTCTTTTTCAAAAATGGACTTGCCCCACTTTCATAATAGATGACTTAATTATAAAAACAGTAAGGTTTAGTTTAAAATAAAATGTGGTAATAAATTCTTCGTATTTTTACTCCGAAAATAACTATAGAGGATGTTAGACGAATATATGTGATTATGCAAAATCGACTCGGCACGACCATAATGGCGACGGAACGATTTCGAATTCTTCTTTCGTAGCGTAGAAAGAGAAAGAGAAAAACAAGAAAGAAGACGAATGTGAAAAATTTCGTAGCTCGGTGGCGCATCGAGATACCGATCAAAGGGCCGGAAGGTGTAGACACTGACTCACTCAGTGAAATGGAACTCGGCTTCATCTCCGAAAGAAAGAAGGAAGGAAGGAAGGAAGCGTAGAACGAAGAAGAAGAATCTTCTCGTGAAAACAAGAGAAAGAAGAGGAGCTCATTCCCTTCTCCTACTAGGTCCTCTCTTCTTACGTTTTTAAAAAGGTACCGCGTACACACAGGGACTCCCATATGATGTATGCGATCAAAAAAAAGAGAGAGAGAGAGAGAGAGAGAGTAGGAGCATACGGAGTACACGGTGGAACACGAGGGACAATGGCTGTCACCTCATTCACGTCAAGCGAGTCCGACGACTACTACCAACTTTCAGCTGGTGGTGCAGAGCCCGCGCTGCTCGCGGATATCGCCGCGAGTTCGCTGATGCCACGAGCGAGTTCGACGTCGAAAACCACGTTCAACCCGCTCCTCCAACCCCCTACCCCGTTTCCTCTTCCTCCTTCGGATCAAATTGCATCTCGATTCGTGCATCTCTTCGACTTCTCTTTCTCGGTTCCTTTTTTCTTCCCAAGGGCCCTCGCTTTCGTTCTTATACTTCGTCTTCTTCTTCTCCTCCTTCTTCTACTTCTGCTGTTTCGTATTCTTCATATTCTTTTCTTTGCGCGTCCCTTTACATCTTGGACATCGTGTAGACTCGTTCGAGCGTGGTCCACGACGAAGTCTCGACAAATAAAGATTTTCGTATCACGGTCTACGTTGGATTTCGGTGATCTCGAATGAGCAAGCAAGCAAGCAAGCAAGCAAGCAAGCAAGCAAGCGAGTAAACGAGCGAGTGGATGAGCAAGCGCGGATTCGCTCGTCGATCTCGTAGAAGCGAAGAACGATGGGCGCGGGACGTTCGCCGACGCGGACGGCATCCGATCGGGTGACTGGCCTTGAATTCTTTATGAGGTTGAAGACTTCGCGATTTTGAAAATGGCGTTCACTCGCGTCACGCGCTCGCGCTCCCGCGCGTGCGTACCTACTTCCTTCCTTTTCTACGTCTCGCGTATTCTTCTTCTTCTTCTTTTTCTTCTTCTTCTTCCTTTTCCTCGAGACACGTAATTCGATATTTTTACGAAATTCTCCCCGACCTCCTGCTTCTTCGACTTATTTTTCCTTCCTTTTCTTCATTTTTCGATCTCTTATCTCGAAACGAGATCTAGTTTATCACGTGTTATCGATTCCCCAATGTTTCACTCTGTTTCATCGTCGTTTCGTTGAAATACGAAATAAATTGCTTAAGGTGCGAGCTCGATCGTATCTCTCGCGCGCGAGTTACCCCAACGACGACGAGGATAATTTTCTCATTTGGTCCGGTTTACCGGAATCCCAGAAATTCGCCGGTTTCACGCAACCAAGAGAACGAGATCCAAGAGGAGTCTTCTTCTTCTTCTTCTTCTTCGATACTACATTCTCTCTTTTCTTCTCTCCTTCTCCTCTTAATGCTTCTCTTTTCTCTACCTTTCGTCTCTCCGCACGTCGTTCTCGCGCACGAAGGCACGAGACAAGGGCGGCTCACGCGAGAGAGTAAGATAGAGAGAAAGTGAGAGAGAGAGAGAGAGAGAGCACGGGAGAACACGTTTCTGGAACGCCTATTCATCGCGGCCGGATTTTTCGTCGGCCGAAAAGCAAACAACACCGCGAAACCTCCAATCAGCACCGATTCAAATATCCAGTCTGTGAAAGAGAGGTGCCCGACGCGAGGTAGGTGCTTTTCCAGCCGGACGAGTACGCCGCCGGGTGTGCCCCGGCTCTCCTTCATTAATAAAGACATCGACATCGGCCGAGTGGCGATTTAAACTCGAAATTTTCGACTTGCCTATCGAGTTACCGGACTTCAAACCACCACGGCCTTTCACTTTCCGCTCGTACGTATGCTGGTATCTAACCATATATATATACACACACAAACACACGTATGTCTATACCCACCAAACTAACGTACCACCGCGAGTGACGAGTAGTAGCCAGCCCTTTCTGGAGTTAAAAATTATTCACGATTTAACGAGCACGCTCGTGCCGGGTGAGATGAACGAGAGAGGAGAGGAGAAAGAAATTTAGAAGGCGGGAGCTTCGTCAAAATCGACGAATTAACCCGTCCCCCGTCCCCCGCGCGTCACCGTCTTCTTCTTCTTCTTCTTCTTCTTCTTTATAACACTGACACAGTGACACCTTAACGTAGGAAACACTTTGAACCTGTTTACCCGGCGAATTCCATCAGACGTAGGAGGAGGAGGAAGAGGAGAAGGTAGTGGACAAGGAGAAGAGCCTCTGTCGCTCCGGCTGCAATTGGTAACTCGCGGCGTAACGTCATATACCGTGTGGCGCGAAAAAAGAAGAAGCACGAGCAACGAAAACTGGTTTCGCAGCTCTCTGAGTCACCGTCTATAATGACGAAGCTCAGGAACGCGCCGGAGATTCACCCGTGATTTAGAGAGACTTTTCGTATATCCTTCGAGAGTAGGAGAGAGAGAGAGAGAGAAAGATATAGTGCAAGACGCTGTGCTTAGTATAAGGAGTAGGAGAAAATCGATAGTACGAATCGCGAATTTCCGGACGTTAAGATCCTCTATCGAATTCTTCTTTGTGATCTGCGAATCTGCGATCGATAATATAAAATAAAAAGTAAAAAATGCTAATAACGAGTTCTCCGACTTTCCTTTCGAGGAAACGCGCCCTGCGGAATTTGGTAACTCACCGTAGAAAATAAATTATTCGAAACGCGGCGTACGGCCTTTCATCTCGCGGAGCGCTCGCTCGCGCGCGACTGGTAAACGATATTTCTTTCGACGTAGAAAACGAATATTCTCTTTCTTTCTCTCTTCGTTTCGTGTCCGTGCGCCCGTACAAATATCCATCCCACGAATTAACGGTGAATCATCCCGATGACAGGAGCAGGTAACTAGATACGATATACCAGTGCCGAAGGCCTCGGGAGAAACGGGCTCTCTTCTGAAAAACGAGCGAGATTCGTTCGTTCGTTCGTTCGTTCGCGTATCCTCGATCTTCCTCCTCTTTACCTCGACTAGTTCGAGTTCGAGTTTCACGTCTATCGGGTATAGTTTACGTACGTAAACCGTCTTTCTTCCTTCGTCGACTTTTTCTCCTTCTTTATCCTCCTTCCCTTTTTACGTCTATTCACCTTACCGCGACTCTCTTTCTCCCCCCCCC